>MU752292.1:4303-14615 GCA_026770625.1 Nicotiana glauca | reverse complement strand
ATGTTAAATTCAAGAAGACTCAGAGGAGAGGTGGGTATCGGCACAGTTTATATACAATTCACGAAATATCAAAGCAGTAGAAGCAACGTTTAACGCATTAAGACAAACACATAATAAAATCAGATATTAAATAAGCCAAGTACAACAATTATTCAAAGCTCGAATTCTTAAACCCTGAACCAGTGGTTCTGGGTTTGCTATCCCCAACAGAGTTGCCAGAGCTGTCACACCTCCTTTTTGCGCACCTACCTCGAAGGGTAAATACGAGGGGAGTTTTTCCATTTAAAGTGACAATATTCGAAACGGGATTATTTGTTTATTTCAGAGTCGCCACTTGGAATATATTAAGGTGTCGCAAGTCACCGATTTGTTTAAATACCGAATCGAGGAAATTTCGACTTTCCAAACAAAGTCTGCGAACCAGAAATTCTAGGTAAGGAATTCTGTTGACCCGAGGGGAGGTGTTAGGCACCCCCGAATCCCGTGGTTCTAGCGCGGTCGCTTAAACTATTGTAAATGGCAAAAATATCTGATTTTTATACATGTTATAACCTGCGTGCCTTTAATTAATTTAGAACCATTTTTATTAAGTTAAAATTATACCTTTCGACCTGTAAACAAGCGGGTCTAATTTCAACCTGGACCCGACCCCTAACTATACATGTTTTGTATCCTACATCGTTTTCTCTCTACAAGTGAAAAGGAGAAGTAACATCCCATATTTCGAGTTATTTGTAGTTGAATTGTGAACATGACTTGTTAGAGTTTTGAAATGAACTAAACAGGCCTCCATTTAACATTTTTAGGCCCAGGCCCAACATGAATGACGCAAAGCAGGGACTGGGCCATCCTATGCTGATTTGAACCGACTACATGGCGTTATCCACGTTTAAATCCATAATATGGCTGAAACGAGATTGATGTTGAGGGAAACTGTTTTTACGGGACTAAATGAACCAAAGGGTATAAACTAACTGATTATTTAACCTTAGTACTTGGTATGCATTTAAATGGGCTATAATGAAAATAACTAGAGATGGCAGTACATGGATACTACATCATTTGGTTTTTCTGGCTAGCATACATGGGAATGAAGTCACAAACTTAGACTACTACCAATCAGAATTTATTTACACATTTACAGACTACTCACATGATTCGAATGAACAAATAACTAACATATATATACAACTAAATATATGGAGATGCGACTAAGCGGCTTCGAGCTTTAAAGCTTCACTTTATTCATGCTTCGAACTTCGGCTACATTGTATACTAGTGTAACAGATGTGTACCTGGAATTTGGAAAATTCAGAAATGAGGAGTGAAGGATCAGTAATGCAGCAGCTCAAACAGCAACAGCAAATAAACAACCAGCAGCAAAGATAGATTCCAGCAAAAGACCAAAGAACCAATGGCCAAAATAGCAAGAAATTCCAGGAATGATTTGAACCAAAACAGGGTATTTACAGCAGTCAAATGGCAACTTCAGACAACCAGACAGCAGCAATAAAAAGACCCAAATAGCTCAAAGGAAACCTTCAGATAACTTGAAACCTCAAGTAAGAAAAATAGAAACAGGGACAGGCTCGAATTGCTTCTGGTTTTGAGCAATGAAACAGTGTTATATGGGGGCAGGATTGCTTAGGACTGACTTTGAAATCTTCTCGCTAATCCTTTCAAAGCTCTCCCAAATGATGGCTAGAAGAACCCTTAAAACTGATGGCTAAAAGGACTCTAAAGCTGATGGTTGAGGCTCTAAAAAACTGATGGTTAAAGCTGTGTATACTACAGTGTATATTAGCCTCCCTCTCTTAAAGTCTGTCCTCCTATTCTGAAAATTTCCTCTCCTTTATAACCTGAACTCACAACCTTGCAGCCCTCTTTTTTAATTGTTTCCAAAACTGACCAGCCATGTTATTCCCTCTGTTTTCTCCACTTTCATTTGTCTAAGTATGGGTTTTAATTTAAAATTGTTTGGAGTGCAGAAACTAATGGAATACTCTGCTGTCCAGCAGGTTCCACTAATTTACCCCATGTGCATTGCACATTTTCAGCATCAACTAAAGCTGGTTTTTCATTTCCTATTACTTAATGCCCAACTACTTAAAATCTAAAGGTTTACAGGCAGCATTGTTTGATCCGGATCTCCTATCAATTCTGACTTTTGAAACTATTGAATTACATTGAGGATATGCCAGTTCATTAATGGCAGAACATTTAAACTAAAACCCATCTTCAGATTTTCAAAAATCCTTAGCTACAATTCTGTAATCCCATTAGAACTTCAGCTATAACCAATTCATTTCCTAAGCACAAACAATTCAGACTTCAATTCAACAATGATTCAAGATGGAATTAATCAGTATTTAGACACTACTGTCCTACTGTTCTAAATAAGACTTTATAACTAATCGACGATGTTCGTTAAATCGATTACAACATGTATAATCGATAATAAATAATTGACAAACAAGTTAATGATTCCCAGTATTTAGGCCAAAGACAAAAGAAATACGAACTAATTATTCGACGACGCTAATCGAAGCGAATACGTATCCTATAACAAACACAATCAAACAAACAAACAGAAACAACAATTTGACCAAATAAAAGGTCTTGAGGAGGAGAACAGAACAATTAACAGGCAATCGAAGAGATGAAAGATGATAACACAACTAAACTTAACACACAATTATACAAATAGATAAGGACAGAAGAAAGAAATACCTCAAACAATGAAAAATCAAGAACAAACGGATTTGGACCAACGGACTTGAAACTTTTGAGGCTAAACGGACTTTAATCGAGTGTTCTCAAGTGAGAACACTTCGATTAAAGTCCATTGAACCATCAAACCATCTTCGAACAAGCTCGAATCCTTTCTAGGGTTCCTGGGGCTCAGGTTGGGGTTCAAGGGGTTTGGGCTTGATTCGAACCAAACCAGTGTTGGTTTGGTTACGAGGGAGGTCAGGGTAGTGTTGGGTATCAATTTGGGGTGGTTTGGGGTAGGTCGAGTTTTTGCTCGAATCTTCGATTGAAGATTCGAGAAGTTCGGAGATGATTCGAGGTGAACTGGTCCCGGATTTGGATTGGGGGTGGTCAGATGGTCAAAGGGTGTTAGTTTGGTGACCGGCAGCGTTGTTGCCGCCGGGTTTCAGGCGAGGGGATCTAGAGGCGGCTAGGGTTTGGGGGCTGGGTTCGTTGAGGGAGACGATGAAAGGGGGGTCTGGGAAATGAGACGAGTGACAGGGTTTGTGGTAGGGGAATTAGTGTATTAAAATGAATCGAATAATCTGGGCCGTTGGATGGTGGGAACCAACGGTCCAGATCGAATCACTTAGCTGAGACGGGGTCCTTTTGATCAAGTGGGGATGGGTCGGGTATCTGGGGGAAACCTGGAGCCGTTGGATCGAGCGAAATGGATGGTTCCGATCAGGCGCCCCAAAGCGACGTCGTTTGGATAAAAGGAGGCCTGATCTGAGCCGTCCAGTTGATTTAATCAACGGCTCGAGATAGAAGCGTCAATACGGTGTCGTTTGGAGACGTCTATGAGAGACCTGGTCTTGGACTGGGTCACTGAGATGTTTGGGCCTGGTTTTGGTTTAGAATGTTGGCCCAAATCCGATTTGTTCCATATTTTCAAACC
Source organism: Nicotiana glauca (assembly GCA_026770625.1). Taxonomy (NCBI): domain Eukaryota; kingdom Viridiplantae; phylum Streptophyta; class Magnoliopsida; order Solanales; family Solanaceae; genus Nicotiana; species Nicotiana glauca. The sequence continues at coordinate 10,966 of MU752292.1, read as the reverse complement.
CTTTCCTTCTTCTTTTGATTTAACAAAAATTCCCAAGATTAAACTACACAACTATCAATTTAACACTTAAACACAATTAACACCTGTTACAACATTTTTAAAAAATACAAAATCACACAATGATGAAAAATAGAATAAAAATGCATATTTTTTGTGGTTTTACTCTAAAACCAAATTATGGTTTGATTAATTCTTAAATGCACAATTAAATCCTAAATATGCATGCAATCATATTTTGTGTTTTATATTAATTTAAACAAATAAACACGCACGGACAAAATGCAAGCAAATAATTAAGAAATTACACAAAATTCAAAAGAAAATCACACGCAATACAAAACTATTTTATTTTGAATTTTTGGGAGTAATTCTCATATAGGGCAAAAATCATGTGCTCACAATACCTTTACATATACTACAACTGATAACTAAAACACTCAGTAAGCCATCACCATTTGTCAGATCAACCATTCATGAAACCACTTCTCCTTTGGCAAATACTACATCAAATTTTTGAGTCGAAGCTCGATATTATCCTTCCAACGTACTGAAATCAAATCCGCTCGTACTCATTAAATATCCCAACGATCTCATCTAATCAACACACTACTCTGGTGAAATTACACATTAATACAGGACTAAGCCACAACTCGCACAATACGCGCACCAATAAGCAACAGTCCGGGTATACTAAATTCATGAAAAAATGACTCAAATAAAAGAGTTGTACCATAAGCTCACTAGTACCACCACAATACAAGGCTGAGAACCCGTCTCACATCATAGAAACAGAACACCCAAATCTAACCGCAAGGTCATACCTCCACATAACTTAACTGCCATGCGCAACCCTATTCAGACACTAGTTCACCTGGCACGGTCACAGACCTCCACTCCAAGCATATAATATAGCAGCAATCCAACAAGTTCACATGTATATGCTAAATGAAATAAGATTCTTATGCTCCTGGACTGGCATAAATAATACTCTATATCGTAGGCATGAGCATACTATGATGTCACAGCTCAAATCAGCAAATTAATACATAATTAATAATTACCAAGTTTGTTTTGGAATTTAGCATCTTGGAAATCTTAAGTATAGTCCAGATAGTTCTTAACAAAGTTACGAATACGAGAAACATTATACCTGTAAGCTCAATATCCCACTCTAGACATATCATAGCCTACACATCTTCCAAGCATAACATTGGCTCGGTGCTTGCACGCAGGTTCAAACCTCACATATATTCGCGCTCACAGCGCATAGTTATCACCATCAATTAGCTCGAATAGTGCATCCAATCTCAAACACACCACAATCCCGAAATAGTATATTTTGAGAATTTCCCGTCTCTAAATTTGTAGATCACATAAATCATCGTACTGATCACAACCTCAGCACTCAAATGACTAACACTTCCCTCAAGTACGATCAATTCATGATAATTATTTTCAAAAAAAAATTCTAGAATACATAGCAAGACCGAAATATTGGCAGTCGATCAACCAAGTGGGTGTTGCAATACCAATAGACATTTGCTGGTTAAAATATAGTACGCACCCTTCTCAGGTCTTACCGAGCAGTTATAACATTCATCTAAATACTTGAAACTAACTATTCCATCCAGAACTCGTGACCTTCCCTTTAAGAATGAACTGCCACCTTGCACATGAAAATATTAAGCATGTACCATACACCACGTCTATCATGCCATCTTGTTGCAAACACAAAATCTCATTAGAATTTCTGGGCTATAGGAAAATTTCATTCCGTGCAGTTAGAAATCTTCTATTTGCTCCCATCTAGAAGGAGTTCACAATATACAATATGTTCCTCGCACCGGTAGAAGATATCCGGTTCGAACTATGGTAAAAACCATCAAGAAAACTTTCAAATCTGCTCACACATACCCAAGTTATCAAAACGGAATTCCTCTGGCTTGACCAGGCCATGTAGGTCACCAACCCAAAAATATTGCCACAAAACATCTGTAAAGCATCACAATATATGGTATATGAATCTGAAGCTGATGGCAAAACCAACACTGGAGTTGTGGTCAAAGCTGTCTTGAGCTTCTGAAAGCTCTTCTCACACTCGTCCGACCATACAAACGGTGCACCCTTCTGAGTCAACTTGGTCAAGGGCGATGCAATGGATGAAAAATCCCTCACAACTGGGATAGAATCAATACTAGGAGTCTCAGCTCCAACATCTCGCACAAAAGCTAGATATGACAGACAACCCTTCCCAACCATACGCTGGGCTTTCAAGAAAGAAATTACTCTGCTAGGAACATAATCAGTCATACCACGCCACTCGATCCGCGGTACACCCGGCATAGCCAAAGTAACTGTCTTAGCATGACAGTCTAGAATAGCATGACACGGAGATAACCAATCCATGCCCAACATAACATCAAAGTCCACCATGCTCAATAGCAATAGATCAACTCGGGTCTCCAGACCCTCAATAATCACAACACATGACCGGTACACACGGTCCACAACAATAGTATCGCCCACCGGGGTAGATACATGAACAGGTAAAGAAAGAAACTCTCGGGGTGTACCCAAATAATGAGCAAAATATGAGGACACATAAGAAGAGGTGGAACCGGGATCGAGTAATACAGAGGCATCTCTGTGGCAGACTGGAACAATACCTGTAATGATAGCATCTGAAGTAATAGCATCTGTCCTGCCTGGAATAGCATAAAAACGAGCCTGGCCACCGTCTGGTCGACCTTAATCTCCGTAAGCCATAACTGACTCACCAACACGCCTCAAACCGGAACCAATATAGCACCTAACCGTGCAATCAACTTAATTAATAGCAAACTCCCCAACTTGGCTCAAAGCCATAGATCAAAACACACTCAATAAATCATAACGCATATACTCTATTGTTGCCGTAATACCATAGTGAGATTGAACTTGCTCCTTCATAAGCTCGTGGAAACACAAATCATCTGGAATTTTAACTCTTCTGCAATTCTTTCATTCACTCACACAACAGTTAAGCCCACTCTCTAGGCGGCCCAATTTAGATTTCAACGCATATTCTTCACTTGTAAATTAGATCTTCTAATAGATAACATAAGGGTCACACCACCTTAGAATACTCCGCAGGATATAACCCACATGCTTTGCCTCCAATTAACATTTTGTATACCTTCCACTGTCATACACATTACACAGTCACTTAATCTTCCTGAGTCAAAACTCATACCATAACATAAAATTTACTTCACTCCTTGTGACAACCCAAAGGGTCATCACCTGTTTCCTCATTTGTTCCATGCTTCCGATGCCTTGAAAATCTCACTTTTATTTGTCTAGATTTGCGTGCGCAGTCCAGGCATGTAGCCGGAAGGCTTAAATATGAATTATGTGTTAAAAATGATGAATTTTGATATTAATATGGTTAAAGTTGACTTCGGTCAAAATTTTTGGTAAATGGACCCGGACCCGTGATTTGATGGTCACGGAGGGTCCGTAGAAAAATATGGGACTTGGGCGTGTGCCCGGAATCAAATTCCGAGGTCCCAGGCCCGAGGAATGAATTTTTCCATGAAATTGTTTTCTGAAAATGTTTAAGGAAAATAAAAATGGAATTTGATCAAAAAGTGATGGTATCGGGCTCGTATTTTGGTTCCGATGCCTGGTACAAGTCTTAAATATGTGTTAAGTGCTTTCTGTGAAGTTTGGTTGAAAACGGACATTGTTTGACGTGTTTCGGACTATAAGTTCCAAATATGAAAGTTTATGAAACTTAGAAGAAAATCATGTGATTTGAGGCTTGATTCATTGATGTTGATGTTATTTTGGCGATTTGATCGCGCGAGTAAGTCCGTAGGATATTTTTGAGGTTGTGTGTATATTTGGTTTGGAGCCCTGAGGGCTCGGATGAGTTTTGGATAGGTGTCGGATTGCATTTCTCATTTTTGGAAAAATCTGGTATTCTGCTTCTATGATCTTCGCAATTGCGAAGTGGAGACTCGCAATTGCGAGCTCGCAAATGCGAGCCATTTATCGCAATTGCGATTTCTGAGATTTGAGGCCTATGATCGCAAATGCGATAGTACTCTTCGCAAATGCGAAGAAGAGGAATCTGGCTGATGATCGCAAATGCGACTAGATGTTCGCAAATGCGAACCTTCCCCAAATGGCCCAAGTTCGCAAATGCGAACCAAAGTCTCGCAAATGCGAAAGTCCCAGCATTGGCCAAGCATCGCAAATACGAAGCTTGTTCGCAAATCCCATATTTGGTCGGGGTTCGCAATTGCAAACCCCTGTTCGCAATTGCGACATCAGAGGCCTGCATTTTTCATACTTTGTCGAATTTTCACCTCATTTCTTCATTCTTTCAACTCAAACACTCCATAGGCGATTTTCCAAGAAAACGTTCTTCTCCAATCCATTTGTAAGTTGATTTTTACTTAAATTCTTCAATCTTTAACATCATTTATCATGTTTTCATCTTAAAAATCAAGGTTTTCATGGGTAAAAATGGGGATTTTGGGTAGAACCTAGGTTTTCTTAAAATTGGGGATTTGGACCTCAATTTGAGGTCCGATTTCAAAACAAATCATAGATATGAATTCGTGGGGGAATGGGTAACTGGGTTTTGGTTTGAACCTCGGGTTTTGACCATGTGGGCCCGGAGGCGTTTTGGGAATTTTTGAGTAAAACTTTGGGAAATTCATTTTTATGCATTCAAGTTGATTCAATTAGCATTTGTTGATACATTCAAGCAATTTGTGACTAGATTCAAGCAAGTTTTGTGGTGAATTAGAGGGGTAAAGCTATACTAGAGGCTTGAGTGGATTTTTGGAGCAATTGAGGTAAGTGTTTGATCTAACTTTGGTTTGAGGGAATAGGATTAGAGTATTATTAATTGTTATTTGCTAAATTATCGAGTACGGTGTATAGGCATGGTGACGAGTATCTATACACCGGTGTCTAGCATGACCGTGGGTCTTTGTTGGTACTTGTTTTGGTATACTTTGGGACTCTTCCAAGCTAATTAATGATTTTCTACATAATGTGAAGAGTTGAGGATAACTTATGAATTGTGAATTCTTTGGAGCGTTGGCTCAAACGATAAAAATATTATCGAGTAAGAAATGAAAGAATTGGAAAGAGATGTGATTAATCCCTTGCCGGGATGTGAAAGTTGTTGTTATTGCTCCCTTGCCGGGAATTAGCTGTTTAGTTGTGTTTTCCCTCGCTGGGACATTTCTTATTATTGTTTATTCCCTCGCCTGTTTGGTTGTGATTGTTGTTTGGGTGAGGAAGAGTGATGATGCACGAAGGGTCATTCCGTGCCATTGTTAATTATATTGCACGAAGGGTCATTCCGTGTCTTTGTTAATTATATTATGCACGAAAAGACATTCCGTGCCATTATTGATTGTATTATGCACGAAGGGTCATTCCGTGCCATTTTTTGATTATATTTGCACGAAGGATCATTCCGTGCCATGAAATGATAGTTATGTGAGGAAAGCACGAAGGGTGATGCCGTGCATTTTATTTGATTGCTTTGGGAAAGGATGAGAGTAAAATCACGAAGGTTGATGTCGTGCAACTATTGGATTTCTTGTTTCTGTTAATTATTGTTGTGCCCTGTTTCTTATCTAAGTTGATGACTTTTATATCCGGATTGTACTCCCCCATAGCATGTTTCCCTCCCTTTTAACTGTTTGCTTTTGGCATTCTTTCCTTTTATTGCACATATATATGTTGAACTGCACAGGTTGATTGGTAGTCCTGTCTAGCCTCGTCACTACTTCGCCGGGGTTAGGCATGGCACTTACCAGCACATGGGGTCAGTTGTGCTGATGCAACACTTCTGTGCTTTATGCACAGGTCATGGTACCGGAGTAGCTTTTGGACCACAGCAGTAGCACGTTGAGTGGGAGCTGATTTCAGTCCAGGGACTACGAGGTAGCCTAGCTGGCGTTCGCAGGCCGAAGTCCCTTTCTATATTTTTGTTTGTTTTCATTTTTTGAGACAGACATTATGTATTCTTTTTTTTATTCGGACTTGTTTATAGCACTCTTTAGAGGTCCGTGTGATAGCGAATCAAGTTCTTGGGTAGTGAAATGTTAAACTTCCGCATTGTTGGTTTCCAGTTAGCTTATGTTTAAAAGGCTTCCGCATTTAATTAAAACTTGTTATTTCTTTATTGTCGTGTTGCTATCCGAAGATGTTTAAATGTTTGGCTTGCCTAGCTCCGACAGTAGGCGCCATCACGAATACCGATGGTGGGAAATTCGGATCGTGAGAAGTTGGTATCAGAGCTCTAGGTTGCATAGGTCTCGCTACTCACGGACAAATTTGGTAGAGTCTGAGGGATCGTTACGGAGACGTCTGTATTTATCCCCCAGAGGCTACGGAGTTAGGAAAAGTTTCACTTTTTTTCTTTCTTGTTGTGTGATTCTATTTCTTAAATACTGATTGTCTTTCTACTCTGTTCTTTCGCAAATGGAGAGAACACGTGCTTCCTCTTCTACCGTGCAGTAGCCCGAGCCCCCAGCAGCAGCTCCTGTGAGGGGTAGAGGCCGAGGCCGTGCCAGAGGCCGAGGCAGGGGTAGAGCTCAGCCCCGGGCAGCAGTCCCAGAGGTGGAGCCTCATATTGACTATGATGAGGAGGTT
>MU752289.1:251183-279484 GCA_026770625.1 Nicotiana glauca | reverse complement strand
CGATTCGGAATTCCGAAGGTGATTATCACAGATAATGGTGCCAATCTCAACAGCCATCTGATGGCGGAAACATGTCAGCAGTTTAAAATCACGCACCGCAATTCCACCCCATATCGTCCTAAGGCGAATGGAGCGGCTGAGGCAGCTAACAAGAACATCAAGAAGATACTTCGGGAAATGGTGGAAGGATCCAGGCAATGGCATGAGAAATTACCTTTTGCCTTGTTAGGTTATCGCACTACTGTTCGCACTTCAGTAGGGGCAACTCCTTATTCATTAGTGTACGGTACAGAGGCAGTAATACCCGCAGAGGTTGAAATACCATCCCTTTGAATTATTGCTGAGGCAGAAATTGATGATGATGAGTGGGTAAAAGCCCATTTGGAACAATTGAATCTGATTGATGAAAAAAGATTGGCAGCAGTATGTCATGGACAATTGTACCAACAGAGAATGGCAAGAGCATATAACAAGAAGGTACGTCCATGGAAGTTTGAAGTGGGGCAATTGGTGTTGAGATGTATCCTACCTCACTGGGCTGAAGCAAAAGGAAAGTTCGCCCCTAACTGGCAGGGGCCATTTGTTGTGACCCGAGTGTTGTCCGATGGTGCATTGTATCTAACAGATGTGGAAGGGAAATGTGTAGAAATGGCTATCAACTCTGATGCAATCAAGAGATATTATGTATGATTTCTTTATTTATGTACCTAATTGTATTTGGCACGTTTTGAGTTTAAAATGACGAAGGCATTCTGTTCTGCTATCCAAACACTTTATCCTTTGTTATCCCTTTGAGCTTTATTTTCTTTCGTATCCCTCTTTCGGAATCAATAACAAAACTCGAAAATCCAAGCGGTGAAATTAAGTGGAGAAACAAAAGAAAAATAGTGAAAAAGAAGAGAAAAGAAAAGGGAAACAAAAGAAAAACAGTGAAAAAGAAGAGAAAAGAAAAGAAAAGAAAAAGAGAAAGAAAAGAAAGAAAAGAAAAGAAAAGAAAAGAAAAAGAGAAAGAAAAGAAAGAAAGAAAAGAAAAAGAAAGGAAAAGAAACGAAAAAGAAAGAAAAGAAGAATGGAAGAAAGGAAAAATCGCAACAACAAAGCAATTTTTATGACTTGAACTACGTTTGACTTGATCTCGAAAGGGTACGTAGGCAGCCTCTCCTTGAGGTTCAGTCACAACAAAAGAAAAATACAAAAATCCCCAAGAAGGAAACTGGGGCAGAAGTTGTGTTTGTTACGAGAAATATGATTCCGAAAGTTGTAATTTTGAACCCACGTTGAATTATTTTGAGCCTTTATACCCTTCTTTCTAAAAACCCATCAAAAAGCCACATTACGGTCCAAAGAAAGACCTTCTGATCAATTTTAAGAAATGCCAATACGAGCAGGTAAAGTGATTCATGTTGGGGACAACACTCTGGTGCCAGAAGAAAAATGATAAAAATGAGAGAGACTTATTGGTGAAAACCCTCACGGGCACCATAAGGCGATGTGAGTTGAGAGAAATAAAAATGAGAGAGTCTTATTGGTGAAAACCCTCACGGGCACCGTAAGGCAAAGTGAGTTTGAGAGATATTAAAAATGAGAGAGTCTTATTGGTGAAAACCCTCACGGGTACTGTAAGGCGAAAGTAAGTTTTCAGATGGAAAATGAAAGAAGTTTATGGTTGAAAAGTACTCGAAATATGGCAAGACAAGCAAGGTTTGGATTTTTGGTGAAATTCAGGTTTTGAAAGTATGGAACAGCAAATGTGGCAATTGAAAGTTGATGGTTGGACAGACTAGGCTGGCTAATCCAAAGTGCGTGGCACGATCAATGGTACCAGCAGTTTCACTCAGATAAGTCCTATCCTTTTCTCTTCATTACAAATCGTCCGTTTTCAGAATCTTCCTATCTTTAACCTTCGAGGTCATTGCATTTCATTCTCTTAAAGTCTGTCTATAAGACGTTTCAGTGTCAGTTCTGTTCAAAATAAAAGAAGGTGTCAAAGCTAACTACCAGTTCCCAGTTGTACGGCACAACAAGGTTGAGACATATCAAAAGAAAGTAAAACATGAAGGACCATTGAAAATCCCATCAGTGGAATAATCAGATAGTTATAAAGAAGAAGCAAAGTGTCACAAGAAGGGGAAAAAATACCGGAACAGTAATACGGGGTAAAATATTTGGGCCATAAAAGTCAGAGGATTGAAGGTCAGCCGGAAAGTCGAGGCATTTCAAAACAAGTCCAAGGAAGCAAGTCAGAGCAAAGTCGGAAGCAGGGACATGGCCAACAAGAATGCCAGCAGCTAACCACCATTTTATATTAACAAATCTTTCTTTGATTAAAACAGGGGTAGAAATTTTTCTTTGTTTTGTCTGTTTTGTTGCAATCAGGATCCCACCTGGAGAATAAGGGAATCCATTTCAAAGTTCAGCAATCAGGAGCCCACCTGGAGAACAAGGGAATCTTTTTCAAGTTTCAGCAGTCAGGCACCCACCTGGAAAACAAGGGAAGTACAATCCAAATTTTAGCCTTTAATTTTAATATCTGATCATATGATGTGCCCAGTCACCAGACTGGGGCAGAAAAATTTTCTTTGTTTGTCTATTTTGTCGCAATCAGGAACCCACCTGGAGAACAAAGGAATACTTTTCAAGCATCGCAAGCAGGAGCCCACCTGAAGAATAAGGGAATATGTTTCAAATTCAGCAGTCAGGTACCCACCTGGAGAACAAGGGAAGTACAATTCAATTTTAACTGTCAGTTTTAATATTTGATAACATGTTGTACCCAGCTACCAAACTGGGGCAGAAATTTTTCTTTGTTTTGTCTGTTTTGTTGCAACTAGGAGCCCACCTGGAGAACAAGGGAATACCTTTTCAAGCATAGCAAGCAGGAGCCCACCTGGAGAACAAGGGAATACCTTTTCAAGCATAGCAAGCAGGAGCCCACCTGGAGAACAATGGAATACTTTTCAAGCATCGCAAGTAGGAGCCCATCTGGAGAACAAGGGAATACTTTTCAAGCATCGCAAGCAGGAGCCCACCTAGAGAACAAGGGAATACTTTCCGAGCATCGCCGACAGGAGCCCACCTGGAGAACAAGGGAATACCTTTTCAAGCATTGAAAGCAGGAGCCCACCTAAAAAATGGACACATATTTCAAATTGTAGCAGTCAAGCATCATCAAGAGGAATGGCAAAACATCTCCAAGGCAACAACAAGAATTACATTGGAAGAACACAAGATACAAGTTCAAGGCAACACAAGAGCGAGTTTGAAGACATAGATATGATCTTTTGTAATTCATAGATCATAGCTTAGGCTAGCTTCTTTTTATTTTGACACGGTGTAATAAGGAGGTCAGCAAGCAGTAGCAGCAGCAACAGCAGTGAAATCACAGCTCCCGGTAGTCCCAGCTACCAGACCTTCCCGAACTACACTGACCTGATTCCTATATAGCCCAGGATATGTAGACAGCCTCTGAAGCAGGGTGCGGTCAAACTTTTCAAAAATGTTTCACATGGAATATGCGAACGGGCAAAAATCGCTCATTTCTGCTCACTTGTCTTTGCACGAAAACTCTTCGTGTTTTAGGGCAAAAAGGGGCAGCTGTGAGCACGTGATTTTTTCCCTAAGCAATAATTCCCAACATTTCAAACAAAACAATTTCTTTAGTATTTTATAATTTTTCGTGAATTTTGTGGCATTTTCTGATAATTGTTTGCATTTTATTGTGTGCATTTAATTTCATATGAAAAATACAAAAAAATATGCATTCACATTTAGGGATTTAATTTCACATTTTAGTATTAATTAGTATTAATTTATTTTAGAACAAAATATAAAGAAAATGACAAAAGTAGTTATTTGCATTTTTATTCTTTTAGTTTGTAGAATTTGTCTTAAAATTTTAGTTTGAAACTAGGAATTAGTTAATTTTGGGAATTAAATAAATATCATATTAAAGTCAATTGGATCTTTAATTTTTATTCTTTGTCATTTTAACAAAATAAAAATATATAAAAAATAAATAAGGAAAAAGAGAAAAGAAATTAATATTGAAATAAAAGAAGAAAAAGTTTTAATTAGAACCAAATTTGGGCCATTTGGTATCTAATCCGTCTGGCCCAGGTCAATTTTCCAGCCCAATTCAATATTCACCCATGCCCAAGCCCAATTCGAACCAACTACCCGGCCTGCCTCTAATAAACAAAACGATGCCGTTTGGCGTCGTTTGATCTCAACCATCCATATCCATAATCCAACGTCCATGATCTTATATCGATGATATGATATAATTGTCCTAAAATGGATCAGCCATAACAGACCAAAACATCATCTTCCTCGTATCTCGCCGGCGCCTTCGCTGCCGGCAAATGCCACCCCTCCCAATCAAGCCCAAATTCACACCCTGACTTTGCCTCCCCTCCCTCACACTCATGCCATACTCCGTTTTCCCAAAAAAAAACCACTAGAACGTTTCGAATCTCTTAAACCCTAATCGTCGCCGACAAACACTATCTATGCCAAATCATACCAAATTTACACCGTAGGATCGTCACACCATCCTCTACACAACCCCCATGATCTTTTGTCTCGAATGTAGCTGAAACGCCTCAAATATCAATTTAAAGGTTTTCCGGCCAAAACCCTAGTCCCAATTCGCCTCAAATTGATCCCAGACGTTCTTTGGGCCTTCTTTATGAAGAATTCAACACTATTGGAGCTCAATTCTCATGGGACTCGTTCGAATTTGGAAGTTGAGGGAAACACAATTGAACTTTAGAGGTTTCTTTTTTTTGGTGAGTTCATTCTGCTTATTTCCTTTTCTTCTTCTCTTTCGCATTAGGTTAAGTTGGAATCCCGGATTGATTCCGGGATTGTTTGCTTGAGGGTTAATCTTTATCCGTTTAGGGATTGTTTGGTTAGTTAAGAGTTTAAGCTTTGATTCATTGTTTGTTCTGATTAGCTTAGTGTAAATAGTGATTAAAACCTCTGCCTGTGTTTGGTTCTGCCCGTTTATCAGTATTGGCTTCCCTGTTTGCTTAATTCTGTTTAATTGTCGTTCATAGATGATGGTATGGTGATCTAGAATTTAATAACTTGGTTGTTAGTTTAGTTTTTGGATAAAGTCTGTCTTGATAAGATTTTAATCGATGGTGTTTGAATTCTGTTTAGTTTTAAATGGTTTCTTTATGGTTGGATTAGTTGGTTTTGGATGATTTAGTCATTACATGCTTTAGTTAGTTATTTTAATTAGCTAACTTGGTTTGTAACTGATACTTTAATTATGTAGAAGGGGTTGGGGATGGTAGTTAGCCTAGGTGAGTAATTTCAAGGACATTTAGGGGTATTTGGGTACTTAAGGCTGGGCAGAAATGCTGTAGGTTATACCTGAAGTTCCTAGAATCTTCTAGATGGCGGTACAAGTAGAGTTTTAGTGATTCTAGTGGTAGTTACTTGTAGTACAAGTAAGAGAATAAAGGATTAAATTGAAAATAAGTGAGGGACTAATGTGTAAAATTTGAAAATCTAAATTGCACCTCTAATTAGCCTATAAAAAGGGCATGACCCTTACTTGTTGAAGAAGTTTTGAGAACCTTCAAATTTTCCTCCCAAAAATTTCCCTTCAATTTCAGATCTTATTTTGAAATTTAAACCTTCAAAAGTCAAAGAAAAAACAATAGAAAAAATGACTGAAAATCAAAAACAAATACTGTTCCATTCCATCTCTTAGTTAATTTCTAATTTTAGTTAGATAATTTGCATTATTAGCTCATGTTCTGTTAGATGAAGTTCAACATCTTTCCTGGTTTAATTTCGAGTGAATTCTGAGTCTAAACAAGGAAGATTTGGAATCAGTTACTGGATTTGTAATTGTTGTGGTATTCCTGAGTATATTCTGTTCAATTTGGGTGCTGCAATTGGATTGTCTTTTCTGTGTTGAGTTTTCAAAATAGACTTGAACTTCTGGATCTGTTCTGGACTGCTTGGGGTTATCTCTGTTGGTTGCTGCTGATTTTTTGCTATAGCTGACTCATTCTCCTTCTTCTGATTATATTTCTATTTCCAGGTACACCTTCTGATCTCATATGACTTTGAAGAATTGGTGTAATTGTGAGTTTGAGTTAAAATAGAAGCTGGATTCGAGTTCCTCTTTGACTGTTCTATCATTTGGAAGTTGCCTGTTGAGATGACTGTGTAATATATGTATTTTTGCACTGTCAGCATAGTTTGTTCATTCGAATTGTTTGTATGAATTGTCTGATTCAAGACTAGTATTAGACTGAACATTAGTTCCAATTAATTGGACTGTTGAAGTGACTTGAAATCCTATCATGAATATGTGAATGCAGTAGGCTCTGGCAATAATTTGTGTTAGTAATTTAGACATATGAATGCAGTGTTAGTGATTTGCAAATTTGGACGTATGAATGCAGTATTAGCTGAAAGTCAGTAGAATTAAAATAATTCAGGTGTATAATCGTGTAAATTGAAAACCAGTTCGAATTTGTTCCCAAGCTAATCTAAAATGTCTAGTATGTATTTTTTTCAATGTTAGAAGTCTGCATAAATAACATGGGCTGATTTCGTGGTTGAAGTTTAGATTATTTTATTAGAGATTTGTTTTGGATTTCATTGATGTCGTTCTGTTAAATTACTTGGGCCTCAGAGCTAAAGTGGACGGCCCAGTTTGTGAAGTGTGTAGTTTTGGTTTGTAAATGAACTCCTGGCCTGTCCAACTCTGAGAATCGACCCCAGGACCTTCTACTTGAGGTCTGATGGGTTTAATCGGAGCAGACCACATGGCCTGTGCTGTTTTGGGCCTGAAATTAAATATGAAAGTTGGACCAGTAGTATTTCAAACAATAGGCCATAGATTTTCTATATAGAAATAATTAATTAGGATTCGTTCCTTTATCTTAGAGACAAAATTAATTAGAAAATCCTAGTTAAATGAGACGAGTCTCGCCCAAACAAAAAATACAAATGCGGGACCCTCAATAATTGTTATATGAAAAATAATTAGAATTTGGAGGCCCGTTTAGTGAATTTCACGGCCTTCCTCAAATGATAACGCGTTAGACTCTTTAAGCACGATTTTAATAAAATTACCTTCCTAATTACGGGTGCACATTTATGTGACCCAAATCCAAATCTCAACTGAGTCGAAATGTGTTAACAACCACGGGCGCACTGGTGTGACGTGGTTCGAGATGCATTTTCACGACATTGCAATTCTTATTAAAATAAAAAATAATAATAATAATAAAAGTGGATTATTAATAAAAGGCACATAGGTTAGAACATGTTTTTAAATCAGATAAAATCAAATACAACAGTTGAGCGACCGTGCTAGAACCACGGAATCTGGGAATGCCTAACACCTTCTCTCGGGTTAACAGAATTCCTTACTCGGATTTCTGGTTCACGGACTGTTAACAGAGTCATAATTTCCTCGGTTCGGGATTCAACCGGTGACTTGGGACACCATTAATCTCCCAAGTGGCAACTCTGAAATCTTAATAAATAAATCCCGTTCCGATTGTCCTTTAAGTGGAAAACTCCTTTACGCCCCTGCGGGGTGTAGTAGCGAAAAAGGAGGTGTGAAAGTACTCAAATGGACTCTGGGATCCCCTATGCCATCAAACATTTTGAACTTGGGAGGTTTGTACCCCTCCGAAAGTTCCGACATCTGGCTGGATGCAAAGGTCCTCATAATTCAGCCCCTCGATACCTTTGTTTTCTTCAACACCCTGGACTCGGCTAGTCAAATTCTTGAGCTCTGCTACCACGTTCATGATAAGAGAGTCTTTGTCATTAGACTCGGGTGTGCTTGAAATGGGTTGAGTATAGGATGCGGCATGGTTTCCACATAAATGGGGTTATTGTGGTGAGGGTAAGAATGGTCCTTGTAGAGTTTAGTGGTTCAGGGATGAGCAATGGGGTGTTACTTGAATTGTGGCATGTGTTCCAGTGGTGATGGGGAGCGGGTTGATTTTGTGGTTTCGGGATGTTTTGTGGAGGTGCAGGATTTTGAGTGTTGGGAAAGTTGACATCTGGGGTAGTGAGGGAAAACAACAAGCTGGCCAAATTTCGGACTTGGTCCAGTTCGTCCTGAAATTTCAATAATTTTTGTTCAAGCTGGGAGGTACTTTCCTTGGAATCCTGAATACCTTGAGAAGTCTCTACGCTTTCAACTGAGCTCTCCTTCCTGATGTTGCTCAAATCTTCCATTTTTTCGTTGTTGTTGTTTCTAATAGGACTCGGAGGAAGAGGAGGTGGAGGGCCCTTGGATCTTGTGGAGTAATATAACGATGCCAAAACGCACGAACTAACCTTTTAGGGAGGGGAATAAAAAGAAATAAAACAAAAGGTAACAAGTTAGTGTGGGTTATGAGAAAATGTTGCAATATTTAAACACATAGTGCAAGAACATAAATCGTTTCCTAATTTGGGTTCCTCGTTGTGCCCGAGGTATGCCTAGCAACAAGTTGATTTGGAGAACTTATAATGCTAAATGCCTCATTTTATTGATAAAAATAAGACGAATCCCAAAACGACACTAAAATTGTAGATAATAAAAATGTCACTAATGGCCATTGGCCTTATTACATTTAAAGCAAAAAGAAAAGAATCCTATCTATTTGGTCCCAAAAGGACCTTCCCCAGGTTGAATGTTCTCGTTGATCAAATCCTCCAGTTCGCGTAGATTCTCTAGTAGAAATGCTTTTGCCAGGTTTTCTCCTTCGTTTCCCTCGGTATACTGGCAGTTGGTGACTCTATTTCTCACTTTTCCTTCCGATTCCAGCAAACTATATTCCAGATACTCCAGATTTTCACTAGCCTTGGTGACCCTCTTTTTCTATTCATTGATTTGGTCACTTGATGGGAGATTCCTCCACCAGGTCAGAAAGAGTGTGGGCGAGCTAATCATACCGAAATTGGGGACCTCGCTCTCCATTTTTTGCAAAATAAAAGGGTTAGGCCCTTACCCCCACTGGACATGACTATTAAATACCAATAATTGGCATAAGCAACATTTAGTTCTCCAAATAAATGCACAGACATGGAAATATCCGTTTGGGTTCCTAGGAAACCCAGTGGACTCTAGACAAGGCTATCTTAAAGAGTCATTATGCGGACAACATAACTCACTCTTCTAGAATTGACCATGATGCATGCACAGTTTAAAATAGAGTAAGGTTTCTATGGGGTATTAGACTGGTACCCTTGAGCGGACAACTCAATAGGGAAAGGCACGAAATCGTCAACTGCATCGCTGATCGACTGGTTTTACCGCAAATATGCCTTTGCCAAATTTAGGAGGTTATATTATCGGAAGGGCGCAACCACTCATTATAAGCGTTGCTATGGTATTTGTTTGGCACGAGTGGAATATGATATTGAAGGTGAAATTACAAGAATGAAACAAATTATCATGTATTTGCACATTCATAAAGTAATAATTACAATAATTGCTCATAATTACAACAGTATTGAAGGAAAACATTAAAGAAAAGAAAACGAAGAGCCAAGTCAGTTTCGGAGTAGAAGAGAAATAAAGACATTAAATAAAAGCAATAAAGAAGCAATAAAATCACAAATAACATGAAGTGGCAAGAGCCTAAAGAATATCCCTAGCAGAGTCGCCATGCTATCGATGCCCCCTTTTTTTTTAAAGGCGAAATCGGGTTTACGAAATTTGGGAGGACAACTCTATTCCTTTTGGGAATTTGGGTTTTGAGATTTAGAAGAGTCTCCACCTAATGATTAAGTGCATTAGGACACTAATAAATTAGAAGAAAAGAAGAACCAGAGAATGGGTAAGGGCTTGAAATTATCTCGGGGGGAAGGTGTTAGGCACCCCCAAAGATCCACTAGTGTGGTTCCCGGCCATGTTATAATTGTGACTCACTTAACAAGTAAACAAATAAGGGTTCAAGTAGAGGGAGTTTTCACATAATCTTGCAAGAAAATTGAAATTTGAGGTGAAGTAAAGAGGGCAGAAATTTTAAGGTAAGATTTAAACAATAAATGAAAAAACAAGTAAAGGGAAGGGGGGGGTCTAGGTTTATAATAAATATGGATCGCATCAATGTAATGTCCAGCAATCACTCCTTAGAAGAGGGGTCACACGTGATATTAGTGCACTGGTCATCATATCCATATCTACCCTTTCCACCCCATTAAGGTATTAAAGCGCGGAATAGTATCATTACTTATTGAATGCTATTACCCTCCCCAATCCTATCAGTCTCAGAGACAGTGAGACTACTAATCCTAAAGGGAGGGAATTGGGACCTTTTAGAAGTTTAAAAAGGATAAAAGTCTAGGCGACAAACAAAACACACAATCAAATAGGGGAGAAACAAACAACAGTTAAGGCTCAAACAGGCCCCCCACTCAAAGGCAAATATGTAGCATGACTTCAAATACTGGTTATGGTCTGAATTAAATTTAAAAGCATTAGGACATGCTGATTTATCACATATTTCTCAGATGAGGAGTGCGAATTAGCCTTGTCTGGATGTGGTTTATCAAGAACTGACACAACTAACTAATTACCTAATGGTTTGCCTAAGTGAGACCTATAGGCATGATATCAAATAGAGCATATTGATTTTAAGGAAAAGATTGCTGGTTTTATAAACAAAGATCTGAAGATTTTAAACGACCTTATGACTGGTTTTAGACGTATAGATAAAATAGACGAGGCTGATTTGATTGATTATTCCTATAGGCGAGTTGTCTAAGCGTTATTGGGTTTAAGTGATTACATAGATGCAGGAGTCCTTTAGGCATGACATCTAGAATGAAGTTGATTATTATTAAACTTATGGTTATTTGCCTAATGACATATATATGCAGAAGTACAGAAAACCTAAGATCATGATTTCTATATGCAGCATATGTAGAAGTATAGAAAGACCTAAGATCATTGTTTCAATCTGCAGCAAAGGGAGGAGTACAGGAACTTAAAGGTATGATTTCTAAGATGAGAAATGTAGAAGTAAATAACCTATAGGCATGATTTCTAAGATGCAGAAGTAAAGAACCTATATGCATGATTTTCTACCCCTTTCATACATTTATCCTATCCCTTTTTCCACTAACATCCCAGTAGTCATTATAAATTATTACAGTCCGGAACGAATCAAGAAAAAGAAGAAAAATAATAAAATTACATCAGAAGTTCTAGCTACATCCAAACAGCCTAATTTAGACTCAAAGTCTAACAATATGAGATAAACCAACTTTTAGGATCAGATTTCCAAAAGACTTTCCCATATTTGGGGTGTGTCAGAGTTCCCAAGAGTCTCAAAGGGACTCAGGGCAGTGCTTACACCCCAAAATATTTCAGAATCAAGAGCATAGTGTAGTATGGAAAGACCAGCTCTCAGATGTCCAAGTTTAGAGGGAACTCAAGGTCCCAAAGCAAGGCTCATAAGAGAGGGGCAGAACTTAGGATTCTAGGAATAGGTGTCAGTGCACAAAGAGGAAGGGAATCAGGGAGAGATGGGGCAAGCTAGTGGTCATGCCCAACAATTGGGATGCCGGCACACCCCTGACCAGCTTGCTAGTCAAGCATTGAGAGTTAGGATCCATGGTGGATCAAGCCAAGGCCTGGACAATAATTAGGATACTTTCAGGCCAAGAGCTTAACTAAGCACATAGAGGAGAATAGGGGTAGAGTATTCTTAACAGAGACAGAAGCAAAGAAGGGAAATATTTAACACAAATTACAGAACATGAACAGTAAAGTAAACACAGAGGGGAGAGGCAAAAGATTAAATAAAGGACATACCAGTTTCAAAGAAAATAAATAAGAAAAAGTTGCCTTGAACGAGCCAAATTGCAAACAACAGTTCCAAAAGATCTCAAGTAAAGCAGGATTAGAAAAACAGTATTGCAAGAAAGTGAATTCAGTGTGTGAGTTAGTGTATTTTCGTGTGTTTTCAGTATGAGAGAATTACTTCTTGCTAGAAAAGGGGGAGGACTAGGTCCTTATATAGTTTTAAAAATCAGCAAAACATAAGCAAAGAGTGCACAAACATGGAAATAGCAATCAATTAATGTCAATTAAGACAACTGAAATCCTTTAATTAAGGAGTCTAGTTCAAACGGTTAGTCAGGACAGAATAAGGAAAAGAGATCAGTTCAATATTGCTGATTAGGGCAAAGAAACCACATAATGCACAAACAAGGTCAAATACATAGTGAGTAATTAAGGAAAGTGGGAATAATAGTGTATTTATAAAGTAAAATAGGGCATCAGTTAGAAAAGAATCAATCAAGAGGATCCCGAATCCAACTGTAATCACAAAGAATCCCAAATAATTAAGGAAAGAGTCATACAAGTATAGAAATAATTCAAACATTGGCAAAGAATCACAGTAGGAATACACGAGACTATGTATTTATGGAAAACATCACAAGTATAGGATTCTTACACAAAAGGATCAAAATAGCACAGCCAGTAGGGTAAAATGAGATTCAATCAAAAGAAATCAGTGACGAATCTCTAGCCTTATTAAATGGATTTCAAAATCAATTACTTTGTTGGTGAAACCCTTTGATAGAGGAGCTTCCCTAATATAAAAAGCATACAACTCAAATAAGAAAAGAGTCTAACAATGAAAGTTTCTGAGTAGCAAGCAAACAAGATTCAACTTAGATTACATGCTTATAGTGAGTCCGGAAACCTAGGGTTTCAAAGTGAAATCCAATGCCATCTACCCAAAGAAAAACCTCCAAATTTTAGTGTTTCAAATAGAATCAGAGGTGAGAAATCATGAGAGAGGCAAATATACGATTCAAAGTCATGCTTGAGAGAAATTGGGATTCAAACAAGTTTCAGAGGTTTTAAAAAAAATAGGTAAAAAAAAGCATGTTCAGCAGGAATATCAACAAACTTAGTACGGTGAAACAAAATCAAAGAACATAGAATTAAATAGCAAAGAATAAGGAACAACAAACCAAGTTAACATGTGATCAAAAATGGAAAAAGAAAGTCTTGCATAATCAGAAAGAAATAAGAGAACAAACATTGAGCTTAATAAGAAGTAAACAAGCGGGTATACACACATAAGAGAGAGCAAAAGAGTCGGAAAACATTTATAAAAACTTTTCCCAGAAAACCTAAAATCGAATTCGAACTGTTTTGAAAAAGGAAATTTGGAGAAAACCCCCTGAAACGTCAAGTAAATCTCAGGCATGTCATAGATCTAAAAGAAATAAGCCAGTATAGAACCTTGGACGGCTTAAGAAAAATAGTAGAGAAGACCCTAGAATGAGAAGGTCTTGAGGAAAGTCGGATCCTGGGTCGAAGAGACATATATTGATTTGAAATTGATGGAAATTGGCCAGAGAAGCCATGGATCTTGTAGATCTGGGACAGATCTAAAGGGAACCATGGAAGTCGGCCTCCGAACCCTGGTTAGCTTAGGTTCAATGATGAAGGAGAGTGAGTACAGGCCACCTCTGGCCAAGAATGCCATGGATTCTGGTGGAAATAGGATGGAAGTAGGTAGAAATTAACTGTGTTTCGGGGAGGGCTAGAGAGGATTTAGGAGGTGAAGAGAATTCAAACGCGGAAAACATGATAGAATGAATTAGGGCAAAGGGGGTAGGGAAATTAAAAAAAGGAAAGAACGAATCATGGCCGTTGATCAAAATAATCAACGACCAGAATTAAAGGGGAAACCGGATGGGTCTGAAAATGGGTCATGGGGTTGGTTTAATATTGAAATTGGGTCGTTTAATATTGGGGTGGAATTGGGGTCAATTGAGGCTACAATTGCAATTAGAAATGGCTGTGTTAAATAGCCAATTTTCCCCTTTTCATTTTGTAAAATAGTTAAAAATGATTTTAAAAACAATTTAAAAGAACTAAACTAATTAATAATACGTAAATATTGATCTAAAAATACTGGGAATGATTTTGTAACTATAAAATTGCTATTAATTGTAAGATAGGCTATAATTGCAATTATAAGCAATTTAGCTTTAAAATGCCAAATAAATTTATAAAAATATGAAAAATCACCTTAATTATATTCTGGTGTAAATATGAGGATGGAAATAAATTATTTACTGAAGTGATAATTTTCAGAGTAATTATTGGATTTTGTAATGTTTAAAATAGACAATAAATTGATTTTAAAAATCTTGAAATAGGGGAAAAAATACCAAAACTCTTGGGCATGCTTATATATGCATACACATGCTATTTTGAGAGTTTTTTGAGTATAAAAATACATAGGGAAAAATTGGGTATCAACAGACAGCCGACCCAATTCTAGAGATCCGAAATCGCGCCAGGGTAAATTGTTGTGGCTGTAGTGCCAAGAAAAGTTAAGTGCTTGGAAAAACATGGTCAAAGAAAAGCAAATGAAGGTTAGGTAACGTGTCTACTTACGCTCTGCATTCCACCTGTCGAGGAATGACATTTTTTCCACCGGGATCAGGTCAGAATCGTCACTCGGACAAAGAGAGACCTCGGGGGAGCCAAAGAGAGATCTCAGGGCTCCTCAGTACAGCCAAAGAGAGACCTCAAGGCTCTAGTGGAGCTTGATTAGGCCCCCATAGAGGAGACAAGGGCTATACATCCTGATCAAATGATCAAGGGTGAAGGGCATCTCCTCGATAATGCTCGCGTAGTACCTGATCATATAAACAACGTCCCAGAGGAAGGATGAATTTGGCTGAGGGTTACCTGATACCACCGGTAGAATTCGAGAATCACGGGGTCGATTAGGGCGAGGATGGACCCACCATCCCTAAGGTAAACGGATAAGTATACACACTTAGAAAGCCATCTTTGTATATCGTAATATCTTCTTCCTAAGCAGGGATCTCCACGAGCACGACATCCCCCCAACGACAGTCATCCCTCACTCTTCCGACATCCATTACCAAGCTAATATACTGAGTCACAAACTCACGATGCTCTGGCTTCATAGAAGTCCTCTCTACCTTGAAATTAGAAGCCATCGCAAAAGATTCCGGGACGCATTCCTCAGCACGAAAAGGTATGGCCGCTTCACCTTGAGACAAAAGCAAAGAGGATGAGGCTACATTCCATTGAGAGGCAGAGGTGGAGGTTTTTGTCATTCTTGGAAAGTACCGGAGGAAAAAGGGGGGTTGCGTTCCTAAGAGGGAGCAAAGGTAAAAAAACCTTTTCTAGGAGTTAGAAATAAAATGAGTCATAAAGAACAAGAAGGGGAGTATTTATAGAAGCCCCAGGTGCACGTTGGCGAAGGCCAAGATACAGCTAACTGCTATAATCAATGCGAAGAACTTCAGAGGCTGTATGTGCATCATCTCTCATTGCCTTATGACTATCGTCGTTATAAGAGTACTGGAGAGGGCAAAAGTTCAAGGTCTTTTCTTATAATTTTCACTCTAAGAAACGCGGAGACTATTTGTGTACAAAAAAATTAGAGGGCCCAATTTCTCGTCATTAAGGCATTTCAAAAGATCATATCAAAGCCTCGAGGCTACAAGGTTGTGGCCAAATCTCCTCCCTCGGGGTTCGTCGGCACCCGACCTAAGGACAGTGGTGACCATGACCATAATAGAAAATGGGGAGTTCCCAAGGAGTGCAGCCAGGGCCAATAAAATCCGTTAGGCTATTCTGAAGTTAGTATGAGCTGCACTATGACATTAACCAGTTTTCCCATCCATACTTCTTTGTCTTTAATGTATTTTGTACTATGTTGGGATTTCCTTCCTATATAAAGGGGTCTTTGAAACTTCATAAAGCCTCTGTGGCTCCAATTACTCCACACAAAATATACAAGAAAATTCTCTTTTCTCTCTAACATACCCTCTTGATATTACTGCTCCCATTTATTATCTTCATATCTGTTCTTCATTTATTTCTCATCGTTGGCCATAAAGAGCCTCCCTTGATTATCTCGTAACTTTTGGCCTTATTCCGATCACCCTCAACAGCTCGTAGCCGAGTCCAGGAATCGAGCTCGAGGCCCCAAATCGACGAGCTCAAGGCCCCAATTAACTAGCCTATCGGTTTGATTATCATTCTATCTTTAGCTCTTATTTCGTTTCTAAGTCTGACACATCTAGCATCAACTGCTTAACAACTAGCATAAAAATAGATCACATATTTTTAGAGTTCCATCAACAGATTTAATTGTTATTACCATTTTTATGGTAAACAGTATTCAATATGGTATTTGGTTTTAAGTTTTAAAAAAATATTGGTATTAGGTATGGTATTTGGTAATTTGAAGCGAAATATCAAAATACCAATTTTATACCGAATACACACACACATACACACACACACACACACACACACACACACATATATATATATATATATATTTTATTACACAATACACATGTGATTAATTATAACATAAATATAAATATATAAAATGTTACTTTCCTTTATTCTCTAAATTCATCAATTAATTCTAGGCAAGTAACAAGACATTTCTAATGATAAAATTTATTTTTTTATGTACAGTTTTATCTCTCTGGGTTGATATTTGCTAGTTTTTGACAAAATTTTTGTCAACAAATATTTTTTAGTTTTGTACTTTTGAGTACTTTAATTTAGAATATTACAGACTGTGACTCTATGCACTAGTTAGTATTCAAACTAAATAAATCGAAGTTACGAAATTGAAAGTAGAAAAATTGAACCATACCTGTTTGACCAAAAAGTATTAAGACTTTTAGTTAAACCAATTAATGATAAAATAGAAGGTAAATCTTAGCCAAATATAGTCAATTTTAGATCTGAGAATAATGGGTACTAACATCAAAGAGACCGAGTTTATACAATATTTCATAGAATGATTGAAAGACATTAAATGTAAATAATAAGCTTACATCTTTGATATATTACTCCATATTTGTAAACGGAAAATAACTATGAGATCTAGCTTTATTGACTCAGCAATGGAGATTACAAAGGTTTGTAACCCAAAATCTAGACTTCTTCCTTTGTTCCTTGGAGGTCTCTTTTATGTCTTCTATTTCTTCTCATTTTTAATATATTGTTTTCCCCTCCTGATTTTCTGTATGCTTTCCGTTCCTTATATATATTGTTAATTTTCCTTTTTACCCAACGACTCTTGACTAGAGTGCCCTCTCATGACTGTACTCTTCCTTACTCGCCCCAATGTTATGTTCAACTGTGTAAGCCTTCTAATGGATCGATCTCGGTGGTGGACAAGATACTCATCGCCATTACGCCTCGTAGGCATGACCATGGCTTGGTTGACCGCTTACTGTTCCCTTAATGATAATCATTTGGGGGTAAGATTTTGACCCATATTCGTCTGTTGGGGTCACTTTTGGCCGATCTCGATGACCGAATTCTGTTGATTCAAGAATTAGGAGAAATTTGGACATTGTGTGACGGACGAGGTCCTTATGGCGAGGTGGCGACGTGATGCTTCAAGGAATTTATTGGGCCGTTACGGCAATTAAGAGATGGATCGTCACATTGATTCAGGGTACCATGAATACCTGTTATGCGCCATTATGACGCAGGTTCCCTAGACACCGTATCATTTCCCGTGCCCTTTCAGTTTTTTGATTGGCGGCTCTCGGGTTTCCTGCTCAGGACATTTGCATTCCTGTAAATAGGGGGAATTCCTCATTTGATTGCTATGCTTTTCAATTTACCTGAGATAATTTTACAAACTCTCACCTTCTTTAGTTTTTCATAGTTCCACTTTCGTCAGAATTTGACGAGACCATTCTCTCTATTTCTTTTTCATTCTTGTTTGTTTCGATCATGATAGTCAAATGGCCGGTACTTCTTCCCAGACTGATAGATTTGTTGAAGCTCCGGTTCTGGAAAATGATATGCCCCTTCTTGAAGATGGAGTGGAAGTAGTGGAAGACGAGAGATTTCCGACAGTGGATGATATAGTACCCCTCCCGGGAAAGATGAGGATTGACTTTAAAAGTCCTACCAGAAATGAACCGGATCTTGTCCTTTCCACCATTGAAAAATCAGCAATTACGGCGCTCAAGGACAATTGGGGAATCCCTTCTCCTATCAAATGGTACCGGCAGTGGGGAAGGACATTATACATTTGCACTGCTTGGATACTACGCATTTTACGATTCCCCTTTGTTATAGGGTACGCGATTCCTCTCCCTCTCTGGTGGTAGACTTTTACCGCTGCTACAAATTGTGCCATCTCAGCTCTCTTGGTACATGTAAAAACTCTTTCTCAAGCTTATCAAGTACGCGGAGCTTGCCGGACGAGGAATTTCCTAGGGCACATTTTTCACATCTTTGCACCTAATTTTCTTCGGGGTACAATGATCCATATGCGCCATCAAGGAACCAAGAGTTTTTTGATGAAGATAGACGATAAGGATAATCACCGCTTTTGGGAAAAATACTTCTATGTGCGGACAGAGCACCTTGTGGCGGTCTCCGCAGGGTTTACAAAGACGTTGAACTTCGCTCGTGAGTTTTCTTTTATTTATTTTGTGATTCTCTTAAGGCAGTCGTCGATCGTTCTCCTTTAGGTGATATTGCTAAGGACTTATTTTTTCTTTTGTAGTCGAGATACTACCTCCCCTGCTAGTTAAAGATATCCACGAGTGGGTGAGCATAATTTCCCCCCATACAATGGGGATTCGTGAGTGGGCATCCTTCTATGAGAAATATGGGCGTAAGTCTCTCATTGGTGAGTCGGCCCACTGCAGTTTTTCTTTAATCTTTGCCTCATGGTTTAACCTTGTCATTATATGATCATCTTTCTCTGTCAATAGGGAGAGTGCGAAGGACGAGGGATCCTCCGCTCGCATTCCGTCAACCAGCACCCCTTGCCCGTTCTACGTCGAGAGCTACTGCCCAATCTGCGTTTGCGGCCAAAGCCATGCGTGGAGAGGCTACTCTTCAGCTAGAGACTGCAGCTCCTGGTGTACATTGAACAGTAAAATTTTCCCGCGCCAATAATGAAGATTCCTCGTCGAATAGACGACGGGTGGTGTTGGATGTGGCTCCTGAAGCTGAAACATCTTCGAGGGGCGACCTCGCATTGGCACTGCCTGAATGGCAGTAGTTCCAGAGCGGTCGCAGATGCTATGCTTGGTGTGGGTGGTCAACAGGTTGGTTGTGCAGAGAGACAGAGTCTCGAGACTGCCGTTGCTGGCTTGGATGGCCCTTCGACATCCTGGTCGAACCGTACTTCGCCTTCAGCCGAAGAGAGGGGAAAATGCATCATGGTTGATGATTAGGAGTCTGAATCCAAAATCGATCCTGATGAAGTTAGGACGTTCGAAGAGGGCTTTACCCGAACTGTAGTAAGGGTGGGAGGCCCTTCCCGAATACTCAAAATTCTGCCAGAACTCAACCTTCTGCGAGACACGATAGATTTTGCGCTGCAGTTTGACCTTCTATGCTCTGCCACAGAAAGCGGAGCTCTTCAGGATGTTAGCGATGCTAATTATCATGTGGCGTGGCCGACATGGGCTTAAGGGTAAGCTTCCCTTCTTCTTTTTGTTCGTTGTGTTCTTTTTATTTTTTTTTCATTTTTTTTATTTGTGGCCTTGATCTTTACCGACTCCATCCTAGTCTTACATGCTAGAGATCAATAGTGCTCGTAGGGCCGAGACTCGGGCTAATTTTTTTTTGAACATGCTTGAAAAGTATCAGTGGTATCGCAACAAATGCCGTGAGATGCACGAGCGGCTTAGGGCGGGTGATGGCGCGCAATCCATCAAGGAAAAGTTGGATAGAAGGGATCAGGAGCTGATGCAGTCCATCCACAGATGCAGTGAGCTCAAGGAGCTGCTCCGTACCAAAGACGAGGAACTCGAGGTTGGCAAAGGGATTACCGCAGAGTGGGAGGACCTTCAGGCGAATATGTTGTCTCTGCAAGCCGAACTCTGGTAGAATGCTACCAGAGTTGAATCTTTGAGCATAGAGTGGATGGGGAAGTTGACGGAGATGGAAAAGAAAGAGGCCAAAATAGAGAGTGCCGAGGAGGCTCGGATATTGGCTTTGGAGAAGGTGGCGCTGCTGGAAGACACTATCTGCATCCTCCAATCTGAGTAGGAACCTGAGAGGGCTACGACCATGCTGAGGAAGGCGCGGCTCGAGCCTAGGAGACCGAGCAATGGCACTTGAGGCCGAGAAGGAACAACTATTGGCCCAGGTCGAGTCTGCCTCTACCATGGTTCTATACCGCCTCTATGAGTTATGGGTCCACACTGAGGCCCACTAAGATATTTACAAGGGTTTGTGGGAGGTGGGAATTTTCCTAGAAGACACCTTTGAAGATGCTCGGGCAAAGGCACGCGAGGCTCGCACTGCCTGTAGATATGACGCTGCGACTCCGGAGGATGGAGAGGGCATTGATAACGAGGATGAGCTTCCTTCTAATGATGATGATGATGTTGTGGAGAATGGAAGTGCGAATGATGCGGATTAAAGCTTTTGTTGCATCCTATTTTTGTTCTTTCGTTGTTTACTTTCATCTTTTCCCAAAGGCCCGTTTCAGTCTTTTATAAGGCGCGCTTGTACCACATGTATATTGAATAGAATAGTTATTTCATCTTAATTTGTGTATATTTAGATTTTCACTGTGATGAGTCCCTAACTCTTTTGATTACGAATTCGAACTTGCGAGTTTGGGCGAGCCGGGCTTCTGATTTGCCAACTAAGGGGGAACCAACCATAGTTCAAACGAGGTAGAAATTAGATTCACCATCCTAGGCGAAGCCAATTCTGACTTGTATACTCGAGCGGGACTGAATTCTGACCTACTAATTTAGGCGAAGTCAATTTTTCCATGTGCATTCAAGCGAGGCCGAACTTGGAGTCGCCCTCTTGTGCAGAGTTAATTTCTGACATATATTTGAATGAGGTAGAGTTATAACCTGTTGTAAATTTAAGCGAGGTCAAACTCCTTTTTTGGCGAAGGTCGACGACCGTAGGGGTGTTATTTTAAGCAATGTCAAAATTATAACCTATTGTAAATTCGAGAGAGGTCAAATTTCTCTTCTTACGAAGGCCGATGGCCGTAGGGGTGTTATTCGAGCAAGGTCAAAATTATAACCCATTATGGATTCGAGCGAGGTCGAACTTCTCTTTTACTGAAGGTCGATGGCCATAGGGATGTTATTTCGAGCAAGGTCAAAATTATAACCTGTTGTGGATTTGAGTGAGGTCAAACTTCTCTTTTGGCGAAGGCCGATAGCCATAGGGATATTATTTTGAGAAAGGTCGAAGTTATAACCTATTGTGGATTCGAGAGAGATCGAACTTCTTTTTTGGTAAAGGCCGATGGCCGTAGGCGTGTTATTTTGAGCAAGGTTGAAATTATGACCTGTTGTGGATTTGAGAGAGGTCGAACTTCTCTTTTGTGAAGGTCGATGGTCGTAGGGGTGCTATTTCGAGCAAGGTCAAAATTATAACATGTTGTGGATTCGAGCGAGGTCGAACTTTTCTTTTGGTGAAGATCGATGGCGTAGGGTTGATATTTCGAGCAAGGTCAAAAGTATAACCCGATGTGTTATTTCCATTAGGGAACATTACTTGTCGATGTGTTGTTTACGTGTGCGTCAGGGCAAGTCCTGGTTTGCTTAATTTGTCTTTCATTTGGAGAGTACTGTGCATTTCCTAAGTGAGTCGCAATTCGGTCAAATTTGCTTTTGTTGAAGAATGTCGCGTGTTTCATGGGTTAGTCGCAGTTTGCTTAATTTTACTTTTACTGGAGATTATTTTTCGATAGTTGATCTGAAACAATCAATTTCTATTATTTGTGATTATGTTGCATCTTACAGGGTTTTTCTCGGTCATTACTTGCAAGATGGCATGCTACGGAACCATTTCCTGGGGTGGTTTGGCGGTGTTGGTGCCCTGCTCGCATACCTGTTTTAAACCAACAAAAGAGTAAAGATAAACCCAAATGAAATTGTCTGTTACCTCGGCCTAGCGAGCCGGTAGAAGGGGGAGCGATGTCGTAGGGTTACTCGCTCCTCTTAGTACTTTAATAGAGGTTTCTGATTTAGTAGCCACGTTTAGCTTCTCCATTTAACTGCGTCTGGACTTCTCGTAAGTTGGGCTTACCTCACCTGTTGGAACACTGAGGTCGAGTCCCAGTCCGATATGCATAAACAATAAGGGAAACATGTCATGTTGTGTTTATAAATCATCTAGTGCCCGTGATACAAAAAAATGTAGTATATGCCTGATCTTCCAAATGTTCATGAAGTAGGTTATCATCCTTTCCCAAGGGGTGGAAGTACAGGTCGGTATACAGGGTGAATACTTTGCATGGGATCATAGTCATGCCAAACATATAGTGACCATGGTTCTACTTCAATCGTGCATATGACTTACTAAACCCACTGTTACGGGTGAGACATAGGTCTCGTATAGACATTAGTCATAATTTATATTTTGTGTAGGGATCTGACCTAGATTGATACAATTATTTCAAAAATTTATCTACCATTCTTTTCAAGTTGGCATTGTCACCGAGGTGGTGAGGTTACAACGGCCTGGATGTAATACTTGGTTGTTTCTAGATCTAAAGAAAACTAAAGAATTTGGCTAAGAAATCCCCACAGACGGCGCCAAATTATATGACCAAAAAATATTAAGCCTTTTAGTTAAACCAATTGATGATAAAATAGAGGGTAAATCTTAGCCAAACATATTCGACTTTAGATCTGATCATAATGGGTATTAAAATCAAAGAGACCGAGTTTATACAACATTTCTTAGAATGATTGAAAGACATTAAATGTAAAACATAAGCTTACATCTTTGATATATTGCTCTTTATTTGTAAAAGCAAAGAAGATAAAGAAGGAATCTTGTTGATAACTGTGAGATCTAGCTTTATTGATTCAGCAATGGAGATTATAAAGGTTTGTAACCCAAAATCTAGACTTCTTCCTTTGTTCCTTGGAGGTCTCTTCCATGTCTTCTATTTCTTCTCATTTTTGATATGTTATTTTCCCCTCCTGCTTTTCCTCCTGCCTGCCCTTCCTTATATATATATTGTCAGTTTCCCCTTTTACCCAACGGTTCTTAACCAATGTGGCCTCTTATGACTGTACTCTTCCTCAATTTCCCCAGTGTTATGTTCTACTATGTAAGCCTTTTGATGGCTCGATCTCGGTGGTGGCCGAGATACTCGTGGCCATTACGCCTCATGGGCACGACCATGGCTTGGTTGACCCCTTACCATTCCCTTTAATGATAACCATTTAGTGGTTATATTTTGACCCTTACACTACAGAAGTTAATTAGGTACGGTATTGTTATTGCATTTTAAGAAACTGAATACCGAAAATATCAAACCAAAATATTTAAATACCGTACTCTAACTTGGAACTGATTGCATTCATATAATAGAATCTTAGTTGATTGATGCAAAGATAGAAGGTGTTTTTGCATGGTCTCGAGAGAGACAATACTGTATCTATTGTAGCTTAGAGCATTTTAAGATTGCTTATTTATAGATTTTGCCGTTGGTTTTTAGAAGTATTAATAGAATAGTATGGGTATTCCTATTAGCTAAAGGTCAATTTAATACATAGTAATTTAATTTAGACAATGAACTGTTCACAACCCTATTGTTGCTGGTTGTTGGAAACTTTTCATTGTTGTTTTTTTATCGAAG
The DNA here is from genome assembly GCA_026770625.1 of Nicotiana glauca. Classification (NCBI taxonomy): domain Eukaryota; kingdom Viridiplantae; phylum Streptophyta; class Magnoliopsida; order Solanales; family Solanaceae; genus Nicotiana; species Nicotiana glauca. The sequence continues at coordinate 255,857 of MU752289.1, read as the reverse complement.
TCCACTAGGCATTGTGCCACGGGTTAATTTTCATAAATACAACATTAAGTACAACATTGGAGGGGGACATAAAACATACCTCCCAAAAGTTGGATGTACACTTGATTATCCAATGTAAACAACCAAATGTACCTAAAATTCTATATGAAGTTAGACCTATGGAGGGACACCAGTTGGCTCAGGTGATACAGGTGGTTGTGCACTTGCTACAGTGTTATATTTATTGGGTTGATATAATGTTTTTTGAACACATGTGTGTGGTTGTAACAGATATTGTGTGCAGTAGACTGGGGTGCCCAGTAGTAGTTAAAATTGTGGAAAATTAAATTTCTGAGAGAGCATGCTTCTGCAGTTGAAGTTCCTTCTACATCCAATTGATATGATCCCAAGATAATGAGCATTATAGATGCTAACATTAGAATCTGGAAGTACATCAATTGGGTGAACACTAATGATGGAGGAAAACCTGCAAAAAAAAGCACAGAGTTAGAGAAAAAATGGCTATTGTTGCCCAGTTTCTTATTTCTACTAACTGCAGGCAATTTTTTGTATTTCAAGATAGAGGGGTTTGCTCCTATGTTCTTGAGGATTCTAGGAGCAACTGTAGGAATAGAGCATACGGTATATCTTAAAGCAGTTTTTTGTGGTGCGACTTGCATATCTTTTTGGATTTTTCTAACTTTTTCCCTGCGCCTAGTGAAGCTAGTTTTGTGTTCATAGGTGCAGTGTGTATATGTTAAGATCTGTTCTAGTACATTGGTCAATACTCAGGTGATTGAACAACATTTTTGTTAATACCACACTCTGAGGATAGGCCAATGGACTTTGCAGTCCCACAGTGATGATACCTGTAAATAAAGAAAAGGAGGTTAGCATGGGCAAGAATTGACCCCAACTGATGCCTTGTGTTTTTCATTTGGACTAGCATTTAGGCCCTCACTTCTAAGGCAATAACAACCATATTTATGAGATGAGGCAGAATATCTTGCATGTTGTGAAGGTACTAGGATTCTACTAGTTTTCTTGTGCCTAAAAGCAGGAGTACCCAGGTAGTCTTGCATGATTTTTCCTCTGATGTGGGCTGGGAGTGCAGAAGCAGTATGGAACTCAGTCAATATGTTGAATGCATGACTGATCTTTGAAAGTGAATCAGCAGGACAATTTGCTTCTATGTACACATGAGAAGCTCTGAAATATACACAATGCGTGCACATGCCCCTCAACTCTGATACCTTCATTTTCAATGTCCAGGGAGGGTCTTTATCTTCAGTCAGCCATTTGATCAAAAGTGTTGAATCTACTTTTAGGTGAATTCTGGTGAATCCATTAGGCAAACACCACTGAATACCTATTCTTACTACTTCAGTTTCTGCATAGTTGTTAGTGCCCTCCCTTAATGGAATATCCATAGCATGAATGATTTGCCCCTTGTGATTTCTGGTTATAACTCTAGCTTCTATCTTTCCAGGTTTGGTCAGTGCACTACTATCAGAATTAAACTTGACAAAGTCATTGTTAGGTTTGTTCCAGTAAACATGGGTAGAAATAGTGTGTTATTGGAGGTTTTCAATGAAAGGATAGAGATCCCCCAGTTGAAGGGCCAGTTGACATCAGGGAAGTTGGCTATTAGGAGCAGGTTGATGTTTGAGTTGATTGAATAGAGGAATCTAGTTAAGGAAGTAGATTTTTCCCTATACTTGTCACTGCATCTATTTTTCCACAAGTTCCTACAAATAATGGTATGGGTGGTGTCCAAGATGAGCTTTTGAACCACATTATGACTCTTCTGTAGCCACTATTTCATCAGAAGCATTCTAAAATGTAGGTTCTCATTGTAGACACCTACATGACCTCCATACTTTTTCCAAATGATTCTTGCAAAGTTGCCAGAACTGAAGAGATAATCTACTATTTCATGAGCATGCATGGAGCAACAAACACATCTTGAGACAGTGGGACAGCTGAAGGGGAGCACTCTTTCATCAGTGGGTTATTTGTCTCTTAGGGCTCTCCAAAGGCAAAATGACTATGTGAAAGTAATATTTGTGTGTTGTGACGACCCAAAGGGTCATCACCGGATTTCTCCCTTTTTCTGCACTTTTGAGGCCCTCAAAACCTCACTTATAGTTGCCTCGATTTGCGTGCGCAGTCCGAGCACGTAGCCGAAAAGCTTTTATTATGAAATATGTAAAATCTGTGAAACATTTGAAGAATTTTCATATTAATATGGCTAAAGTTGACTTCGGTTAGTATTTTTGGTAAACAGACCCGGATCCGTGATTTGACGGTCCTGGAGGGTCCGTAGAAAAATATGGGACTCGGGCATGTGTCCGGAGTCGAAATCCGAGGACTAGAACCCGAGTAAAATAATTTTTCTGTTAAATTGTTTTTCTGAAATTATTAAGGAAAATGAAAATGAAAATTGATTAAAAGACTAAAGTATCGGGCTCGTATTTTGGTTCCGACGCCCGGTACAAGTCATTTATATTTTTTAAGCATTTTCTGTGAAGTTTGATCAAAATTGGACGTTGTTTGACGTGTTTCGGACTATGAGTTCCGAGTTTGAAAGTTTAGAAGAAAAATCATGAGTTTTGAGGCTTGATTCATTGATTTTGATGTTGTTTTGGTGATTTGATCGCTCGAGTAAGTTTGTAGGATGTTGTTGAGTTAGTGTACGTGATTGTTTAGGAGCCCCGAGGGCTCGGGAGTATTTTTGGAGGTGTTCAGGGTGGTTTTGGACTTAGGGAGTTAGCAGATTTTCTGCAATTTTTACACAGGGATTTTCTTCATCGTGATCGCATTAGTCCCTCGCGTTCGCGTAGCTCTGTTTCTTCCCCCTTCGCATTCGCGTCTTCAGGGCCCCAGTAATTCCTTCATTGCGTTCGCGAACTTGTCCTCGCGTACGCATAGTATTAGCTCACCCTTAATCGCGTTCGCGTATGCACCTACGCATTCGCGTATGCACCTATGCATTCGCGTAGAGTAAACCTAGGACCCCAGCCTTTTCCTTGTACGCATTCACGTTTCCTCCCACGCGATCGCGATGCAGACCCCAGCAAATTTTTTAGCCTTAAAATAGAACAATAGCGGGATTTTAGCCATTATTTCACATGAGCTCTTCACTCCAACATCGCATAAACGAATTTCCAGCTCCTTTTCCTCCATAGCCTGCTAGGTAAGTGTTCTTAACTTCATTATCTCCTAATTTCTTCATCTAATCACTAGTTTCCTAGCTCTAAATCATGAATTCAAAGTAGAAATTATGGGTTTTGGGTAGAGTTAGGGTTTTGGAAATTTTGGGTGATTCAACCTCAATTTGGGGTCGAATCTTGAAACAACTAATATATTTGAACTCGTGGGGTTATGGGTGATTGGGTTTTGGTCCGAACCTCGTGTTTGGACCATGTGGGCCCGGTGTCGAATTTCGGTATTTTTGGAAGAATGCTAGAAAACTCATTTCTAGGCTATGGGATTATGTTGTTGAGCCTTTATTGATGATATTGAATTAATTATGCCTAGATACCATTGTTTCGGAGTCAGATTGTAGAGGAAAGGCGGTATTGGAGACTTGATTGCTATTATTTGGACCGAGGTAAGTGTTTGATCTAACTTTAGCTTGAGGGAACATGAATAGAGTATTATTAATTGTTAATCGCTAAATGATCGAGTACGATGTATAGGCATGGTGACGAGTATCTATACACCGATGTCTAGCATGATCGTGGGTCTTTTGTTGGTACATGTTTTGGTATACTTTGGGACTCTCCCATGCTAATTAATGATTTTCTACATAATGTGAGAAGTTTGAAGATTATTTATGAATTATTAATTCTTTGGAGCGTTGGCTCGAACGATAAAACACTATTGAGCAAGAAACGAAAGAATTGGTAAGAAATTTTATTAAATCCCTTGCCGGGATGACTTGAGTATATTGATTATCTCCCTTGCCGGGATGTGGAAGTTATCATCATTGCTCCCTTGCCGGGACTTAGTTATTTAATTGGGTTTTTCCCTTGCCTGGGCATTTCTCATTACTGTTTATTCCCCTCGCCCGTTTGGTTGTGATTGTTGTTTGGGTGAGGAAGAGCGATAATACACGAAGGGTCATTCCGTGTCATTATTGATTATATTTGCACGAAGGGTCATTCCATGCCATTGTTGATTATATTTGCACGAAGGGACATTCCGTGCCATTGTTAATTATATTATGCACGAAGGGACATTCCGTGCCATTGTTAATTATATTATGCACGAAGGGACATTCCGTGCCATTGTTGATTATATTATGCACGAAGGTTCCTTCCGTGCTATGAAATGAGAGTTAAGTGAGAAAAGCACGAAGGGTGATGCCGTGCATTTTGTTTGATTGCTTTGGGTCAGGATGAGAGTAAAAGCACGAAGGTTTATTCCATGCAACTGTTGGATTTCTTGTCTCTGTTAACTATTGTTGTGCCTTGTTTCTTATTTAAGTTGATGACTTTTATATCTGGATTATACTGCCCCATAGCATGTTTCCCCTCCCTTTTAACTGTTTAGTTTTGGTATCCTTTCCTTTTATTACACACACAAACATATATATATATACATATATATATATATATATCGAACTGTACAGGTTGATTTTATATATATATATATATATATATATATATATATATATATATATATATATAT
>MU752289.1:186010-250522 GCA_026770625.1 Nicotiana glauca | reverse complement strand
CACTTACCAGCACATGGGGTCGGTTGTGCTGATGCTACACTCTGTGCATCTTTTTGCACAGATCCAGGAGCAGCTTTTGGACACCAACAGTAGGATTGCCCGGGAGCTGTCTTCAGTCCAGGGAATCATCAGGTAGCCTAGCTGGCGTTCGCAGGGCGAAGTCCCTTCTATATTTAGTTTGTTTTCTTTGTTTCAAGACAAACAGTATGTGATATCATTTCAAACTTGTTTTTTGTACTCTATAGCAGTCCGTGAGCTAGTGACACCAGATTTTGGGTGGAGATTCGTCTTAAACTTCCGCATTTTGATTTCAGTTTTATAAGCTTAAAGTCTTCCTCTTTTATTTAATTGCTTTCGTATGTTTATATTGTTGAAAAATTATCAGAGAATGTTTACTGTTTGGCTGGCCTAGCTACGTTAGTAGGCACCATCACGACTCCCTATAGTGGGGAAATCCGGGTCGTGACAAGTTGGTATCAGATCTCTAGGCTGCATAGGTCTCGCTACTCATGGACAAACTTGGTAGAGTCTGAGGGATCGGTACGGAGACGTCTGTATTTATCCCCTAGAGGCTACGGAGTTAGGAAAAGTTTCACTTTTGTTCTTTCTTGTCGTGCGGTTCTGTTTCTCAAATACTGATTGTCTTTCTACTCTGTTCTTTTGCGGATGGCGAGAACACGTGCTTTCTCTTCTACCGCGCAGTAGCTCGAGCCCCCAACAGCAGCTCCTACGAGGCGTAGAGGCCGAGGCCGTGCCAGAGTCCGAGGTAGGGGCAGAGCTCAGCCCCTATAGCAGTCCCAGACGTGGAGCCTTATAGTGACTATGATGAGGAGGTTCCAGCCCCAGCAGCTCCAGTGGGCCCAGCTCAGGTCCCAGGAGGGGTCATGGTCACCCCAGATCTTCAGGATGCTCTAGTCAGATTGGCAGGCTTTATGGAGAGTGTCACTAGAGCGGGTTTGCTGCCAGTAGCACCAGCCACTTCTCAGGCTGGAGGAGGGGTTCAGTCTCCTGTTACACGTACTCCGGAGTAGGTAGCTCCCCAGGCTCATGTCCCAGTGGTTCAGCGAGCTGTGGCAGCTCAGCCAGGTATTACAGTTCAGGCCAGCAATGGAGCGGCTATGTCTTCGGATGCTTTGTGGAGAATTGATCGGTTCTCCAAGCTCTTCACCACCACATTCAGCGGTGATTCATCAGACAATCCACATGATTTCTTATTCAGATGTCATGAGATCCTTAGGACCATGGGTGTAGTGGAGACCAATGGGGTCGATTTTGCCACCTACCGGATTGCAGGATCCGCCAAGACTTGGTGGAGGAATTTTTGCCTACCTAGACCAGTAGGGTCTCCAGCTTTGACATGGGATCAGTTCGCGGAGTTATTTTTGGAGAAGTTTCTCCCAGTCACTCAGCGGGAGGCACTTTGCAGACAGTTTGAGTGCCTCCAGCAAGGCTCCATGACAGTTACGCAGTATGAGACTCGATTTGTTGACTTGGCACGCCATGCTATTTTGATACTCCCCACCGAGTGAGAGAGGGTATGGAGATTTATTGATGGACTGATTCAGCCGATCCGTCTCCAGATGGCTATGGCAGTTGGTAGTGATATTTCCTTTTAGGAGGTAGCCAATGCGGTCCGCAGAGTTGAGATGGTCCTCTCACGGGGAGGTGGTCAGATGTTGGATAAAAAGCCTCGTCATTCTGGTTGGTTCAGTGGTATCTCGTCTGGAGGTGGGGATTCATATGGTAGAGGTCATTCACCGAGGCCCTTTCAGTCAGCGCTCTAGGTTTCTCATGGTACTCCAGGCAGCGGTGGTTCTCAGCAGTACTATTCAGATCAGTAGCCTATCAGTGCACCCCCACTTCAGAGCTTTAGGGGAGGACATCCAGGTCGACAGGGCCAGCAGTCGCAGTGGCTAAGGTCTTGTTATGGTTGTGGTGATCCCAGTCACATTGTCAAGTTTTGCCCTCGAGCCTCGGACAGCTCTCAGCAGCAGGGTCCTCGCCCCATGATTCAAGTAGCAAGTGATCCACAGCTCGCCCAGCCAGCTAGAGGCGGGGGTAGGGATCATAGAGGTGGAGGTAGGGACCATAGAGGTAGAGCTCAGACCGGCAGAGGTAGAGGTCAGCTAGCAGCCGATCGTCCTATGGACATGGTTCGGGGAGGTGGGGCCCAGCCCCGGTGTTATGCTTTACCAGCCATGCCAGAGGTTGAGTCTTCTGATGTTGTTATTACAGGTACTATTCTGGTCTGTGACAGGGATGCTTCAGTGCTATTCGACTCTGGGTCTACGTATTCATATGTGTCGTCTTATTTTGCACCCTACATGGCTATGCCTAGTGATGCTTTAGGTATTCATATGTATATATCTACACCGGTGGGAGATTCTATAGTGGTCGACCGAGTTCATCATTCCTATGTAGTAGTATTTGAGGGTTTTGAGACCCGAGTTGATTTATTGCTTTTAGACATGGTGGATTTTGATGTTATATTGGGGATGGATTGGTTGTCCCTGTATCATGCTATCTTGGATTGTCACGCCAAGATTGTGACCTTGGCTTTGCCAGATTTGCCCTGATTGGAGGGAGAGGGACCCTAAGACATGCCACCCGCAGTGTTATTTCATATGTTAAGGCTCGACGCATGGTCGAGAAGGGGTGTTTAGCTTATGTGGCATATGTTCATAATTCCAGCACATAGGTTCCTTCTATTGACTCTGTTCCTATTGTTCAGAAGTTCTTAGAGGTTTTCCCTTCAAACCTGCCGGGTATGCCGCCCGACAAGGATATTAATTTATGTATTGATCTGGCCCGGGGCATGCAGCCCATTTCTATCCTGACGTATCGCATGGCCCCGCCAGAGTTGAAGGAGTTAAAGGACCAGTTGCAGGATTTGCTAGAGAAGGGTTTTATCAGGCCTAGTATTTCTCCTTGGGGTGCGCCGATGTTATTCGTGAAGAAAAAGGATGGGTCGATGAGGATGTGCATTGATTATCGGCAATTGAACAAGGTGACGATAAAGAACAAGTATCCACTTCCAAGGATTGATGACTTGTTTGACCTGTTGCAGGGTGCGAAGGTGTTTTCAAAGATAGACTTGAGGTCTGGCTACCATCAGCTGAGGATTAGGGCGTCTGATGTTCCTAAGACAACATTTTGCACTCGGTACGAGCATTATGAGTTTTTGGTCATGTCATTTGGGTGACCAATTCCCCAGCAGCATTTATGGAGTTGATGAACCGAGTGTTCAGGCCTTATCTAGACTTGTTCGTGTTAGTCTTTATTGATGATATTCTTGTGTACTCCCGCAGTCAGGAGGAGCACGAGCAGCACCTCATAGTGGTTCTTCAGACTCTAAAGGATAGTCAGTTTTATGCTAAATTCTCAAAGTGAAAGTTCTGGTTGAGTTCGGCTGCATTTCTGGGTCATGTTATATCAGCAGAGGGTATTCAGGTAGACCCGAAAAAGATTGAGGCAGTCAAAAACTGGCCTCGACCAGCATCAGCGACAGAGATTCGGAGTTTCTTGGGGTTAGAAGGTTATTAACGTCGGTTCGTGGAGGGCTTTTCGTCTATAGCAGCCCCTATGACCAGATTGACCCAGAAGGGAGCCTAGTTCAGGTGGTCAGATGAGTGCGAGGAGAGCTTTCAGAAGCTCAAGACAGCTCTGACTACGGCACCGATATTGGTTTTGCCCACAGGTTCAGGGCCTTATACAGTTTATTGTGATGCTTCCTGTATTGGGCTTGGCGCAGTAATGATGTAGGACGGCAGGGTCATTGCTTATGCTTCGAGGCAGTTGAAGATCCATGAGAAGAATTATCCGGTCTATGATTTAGAGTTGGCAGCCATTGTTCATGCATTGAAGATTTGGAGGCATTATCTGTATGGTGTGACATGCGAGGTGTACACGGATCACAAGAGCCTTCAATATTTGTTCAAGCAAAAGGATTTGAATTTGAGGCAGAGGGGTTGGTTGGAGTTGTTGAAAGATTATGATGTTACTATTTTGTACCACCCGGGGAGAGACAATGTGGTGGTCGATACATTGAGTAGGAAGTCCGCCAGCATGGGTAGTCTTGCTTATGTCCCGGTTAGCCAGAGACCACTTACTTTGGATATTCAGGCTTTAGCCAATTGGCTGGTGAGGTTGGACATTTCTGAGCCTAGCAGAGTGTTAGCTTGCATGGTCGCTCGTTCTTCTTTATTGGAGCGTATCCGTGATCGGCAATATGATGATCCCATTTGTGTACCCTGAGAGACACAGTGCAGCGTGGAGGTGCCACGAAGGTGGCTTTAGATGATGATGGTGCTTTGAGATTGCAGGGGTGAGTTTGTATGCCTAATGTTGATGGGATTCGAGAGTTGATCTTAGCGGAGGCACATAGTTTGCGGTATTCGATTCACCCGGGCGCCGTGAAGATATATCAGGACTTACGGCAGCATTATTGGTGGCGTAGGATGAAGAAAGATATTGTTGCACATGTGGCTAGGTGTTTGAATTGTCAGCGGGTCAAGTATGAGCATCAGAGGCCTGGTGGTTCGTTTTAGAGCATTGAGCTTCCCGAGTGGAAGTGGGAGAGGATTACCATGGATTTCGTTACTGGACTTCCGGTGACTCGGGAAAAGTTTGATGCTATTTGGGTCATTGTTGATCGGCTGACTAAGTCAGCGCATTTCATTCCTGTTGCCACCACCTATTCATCGGAGAAATTAGCTGAGATCTACATCCAAGAGATTGTTTGCCTTCATGGGGTGCCGGCATCTATCATTTCGGACCGGGGTACGCAGTTTACCTCGCGCTTTTGGAAAGCAGTTCAGCAGGAGTTAGGCACCCAGGTTCAGTTGGGCACAACATTCCATCCTCAGACGGACGGCCAGTCCGAGAGGACTATTCAGATATTGAAGGATATGCTCCGGGCCTGTGTCATTGATTTTATAGGTTCTTGGGACCAGTTTCTGCCTTTAGCAGAGTTCACCTATAACAACAGCTACCAGTCCAGCATCCAGATGGCTCCTTATGAGGTGTTGTATGATAGGCGATGTCGGTCTCCAGTCGGATGGTTTGGGCCGGGAGAGGCTCGATTATTGGGTACAGATTTAGTCCAGGAAGCCTTGGATAAGGCCAAGATCATTCAGGACAGGCTTCGTTCGGCTTAGTCGCAACAAAAGAGTTATGTGGATCGCAAGGTTCGAGATGTAGCTTTCATGGTTGGTGAGCGAGTATTGCTCCGTGTATCGCCTATGAAGGGCGTGATGAGATTTGGGAAGATGGGCAAGCTTAGCCCTAGGTTCATTGGGCCATTTGAGATTCTTGATTGTGTGGGAGAGGTGGCTTACAGACTTTCCTTTCCACCTAGCTTGATAGCTATGCATCCAGTGTTTCATGTGTCTATGCTTTGGAGTTATCACGGCGATCCTACCCACGTGTTAGATTTTAGCACTGTCCAGTTGGACAAGGATCTGTCCTACGAGGAGGAACCGGTAGCCATTCTAGACCGGCAGGTTCGACAGTTGAGGTCGAAGAGTTTTCCTTCAGTGCGTGTCCATTGGAGAGGTCATCCTCCTGAGGCATCGACCTAGGAGTCCAAGTCTGATATGAGGAGCCGCTACCCTAATCTATTTCCTGACTCATGTACTTCTTTCTTTTGTCCGTTCGAGGAAGAACGGTTGTTTTAGAGGTGGAGAATGTGACGACCCAAAGGGTCATCACCAGATTTCTCTCTTTTTCCGCACTTTTGATGCCTTGAAAACCTTACTTATAGTTGCCTCGATTTGCGTGCGCAGTACGGGCGCGTAGCCGGAAAGCTTTTATGATGAAATATGTGAAATCTATGAAAAATTTGAAGAATTTTCATATTAATATGGCTAAACTTGACTTCGATCAACATATTTTGTAAACGGACCCGGATCCGTGATTTCACGGTTCCGGAGGGTCCGTAGAAAAATATGGGACTCGGGCATGTGTCCAGAGTCGAAATTCGAGGTCTAGAACCCGAGTAAAAGAATTTTTCTGTTAAATTGTTTTTCAGAAATTATTAAGGAAAATGAAAATGGAAATTGATTAAAACACTATGGTATCGGGCTCGTATTTTGGTTCCGACACCCGGTGCAAGTCATTAATATTGTTTAAGCATTTTTTGTGAAGTTTGGTCGAAATCGGACGTCGTTTGATGTGTTTCGGACTATGAGTTCCTAGTTTGAAAGTTTAGAAGAAAAATCATGAGTTTTGAGTCTTGATTCTTTGATTTTGATGTTGTTTTGGCGATTTGATCGCTCGAGTAAGTTCGTAGGATGTTGTTGAGTTAGTGTGTGTGATTGGTTAGGAGCCTCGAGGGCTCGGGAGTGTTTTCTGAGATGTTCGGGGTGGTTTTGGACTTAGGGAGTTAGCAGATTTTCTGAAATTTTTACACAAGGATTTTCTTCATCGCGTTCGCATTAGTCCCTCGTGTTCTCGTAGCTATGTTTCTTCCCCCTTCGCGTTCACGTCTTGAACCTCGCGAATGCGTAAGCCAAATTCAAGGCCCCAGTAATTCCTTCATTGCGTTCGCGAACTTGTCCTCGCGTTCGCGTAGTATTAGCTCACCCTTAATCGCGTTCGCGTATGTACCTTCGCGTAAAGTAAACCCAGGACCCAGCCTTTTCCTTCTAAGCGTTCGCGTTTCCTCCCACGTGATTGCGATGCAGACCCCAGCTTACCCTTCACGAATGCGTACCCTTCATGCGAAGGGCATTTTTGCCCAGCGAATTTTTAAGCCTTAAAACAGAATAGTAGCGGGATTTTAACCATTATTTCACACGAGCTCTTCACTCCAACATCCCATAGACGAATTTCCAGCTCCTTTTCCTCCATAGCTTGCTAGGTAAGTGTTCTTAACTTCATTTTCTCCTAATTTCTTCATCTAATCACTTTCCTAGCCCAAAATCATGATTCAAAGTAGAAATTGAGGGTTTTGGGTAGAGTTAGGGTTTTGAGAATTTTGGGTGATTCAACCTCAATTTGGGGTCGAATCTTGAAACAAATTATATATTTGAACTCGTGGGGTTATGGGTGATTGGGTTTTGGTCTGAACCTCGTGTTTGGACCATGTGGGCCCGGTGTCGAATTTCGGTATTTTTAGAAGAATGCTAGAAAACTCATTTCTAGGCTATGGGATTATGTTGATGAGCCTTTATTGATGCTATTGAATTAATTATGTCTAGATACCATTGTTTCGGAGTCGAATTGTAGAGGAAAGGCGGTATTGGAGAGTTGATTGCTATTCTTTGGACCGAGGTAAGTGTTTGATCTAACTTTGGCTTGAGGGAATAGGATTAGAGTATTATTTATTGTTAATTGCTAAATTCTCGAGTACGGTGTATAGGCATGGGGACGAGTATCTATACACTAGTGTCTAGCATGACCGTGGGTCTTTTGTTGGTATATGTTTTGGTATACTTTGGGACTCTCCCATGCTAATTAATGATTTTCTACATAATGTGAGAAGTTTGAAGATTATTTATGAATTATGAATTCTTTGGAGCGTTGGCTCGAACGATAAAACACTATTGAGCAAGAAATGAAAGAATTGGTAAGAAATGCGATTAAATCCCTTGTCGGGATGACTTGAGTATATTGACTATCTCCCTTGCTGGGATGTGGAAGTTATCGTCATTGCTCCCTTTTCGGGACTTAGTTGTTTAATTGTGTTTTTCCCTTGCCGAGGCATTTCTCATTACTGTTTATTCCCCTCGCCCGTTTGGTTGTGATTGTTGTTTGAGTGAGGAAGAGTGATAATACACCCGTGCCATTGTTGATTATATTTGCATNATGAGAGTAAAAGCACGAAGGTTGATGCCGTGCAACTGTTGGATTTCTTGTCTCTGTTAATTATTGTTGTGCCCTATTTTTTATTTAAGTTGATGACTTTTATATCTGGATTATACTCCCCCATAGCATGTTTCCCCTCCCTTTTAACGGTTTAGTTTTGGTATCCTTTCCTTTTATTGCACATATATATATAGAACTGTATAGGTTGATTTGGTAGTCATGTCTAGCCTCGTCACTACTTCACCGGGGTTAGGCCAGGCACTTACCAGCACATGGGGTCGGTTGTGCTGATGCTACACTCTGTGCATCTTTTTGCACAGATCAAGGAGCAGCTTTTGGACGGCAGCAGTAGGATTGCCCGGGAGGTGTCCTCAGTCCAGGGAATCATGAGGTAGCCTAGCTGGCGTTCGCAGGCCAAAGTCCCTTCTATGTTTAGTTTGTTTTCTTTGTTTCGAGACAAACAGTATGTGATATCATTTCAGACTTGTTTTTAGTACTCTATAGCAGTCCGTGAGCTAGTGACACCAGATTTTGGGTAGAGGTTCGTCATAAACTTCTGCATTTTGATTTCAGTTTTATAAGCTTAAAGTCTTCCGCCTTTATTTAATTGCTTTCGTATGTTTATATTGTTGAGAAATTATCAGAGAATGTTTACTGTTTGGCTGGCCTAGCTACATTAGTAGGCCCCATCACGACTCCCGATGGTGGGAAAATCCGGGCCGTGACAAGTTGGTATCAGAGCTCTAGGTTGCATAGGTCTCGCTACTCACGGACAAATTTGGTAGATTCTGAGGGATCGGTACGGTGACGTCTGTATTTATCCCCAGAGGCTACGGAGTTAGGAAAAGTTTCACTTTTGTTCTTTCTTCGCGTGCGATTCTGTTTCTCAAATACTGATTGTCTTTTTACTCTATTCTTTCGCAGATGAAGAGAACACGTGCTTCCTCTTCTTTCGCGCAGCAGCCCGAGCCCCCAGCAGCAGCTCCTGCGAGGGGCAGAGGCCGAGGTCGTGCCAGAGGCCGAGGCGGGGGCATAGCTCAGCCCCGTACGGTAGTCCCAGAGGTGGAGCCTCATATTGACTATGATGAGGAGGTTCCAGCCCTAACAGCTCCAGTGGGCCCAGCTCAGGTCCCAGGAGGGGTCATGGTCACCCCAGATCTTCAGGATGCTCTAGTCAGATTGGCAGGCTTTATGGAGAGTGTCACTAGAGCGGGACTGAATTCTGACCTACTAATTTAGGCGAAGTCAATTTTTCCATGTGTATTCGAGCGAGGCCGAACTTGGAGTCGCCCTCTTGTGCAGAGTTAATTTCTGACATATATTTGAACGAGGGAGAGATTATAACCTGTTGTAAATTTAAGAGAGGTCAAACTCCTTTTTTGGCAAAGGTCGACGGCCGTAGGGGTGTTATTTTGAGCAAGGTCAAAATTATAACCTGTTGTGAATTCGAGAGAGGTCGAATTTCTCTTCTTGCGAAGGTCGATGGCCGTCGGGGTGTTATTCGAGCAAGGTCAAAATTATAACCCGTTATGGATTCGAGAGAGGTCGAACTTCTCTTTTACTGAAGGTCGATGGCCATAGGGATGTTATTTCGAGCAAGGTCAAAATTATAACCTGTTGTGGATTTGAGAGAGGTCAAACTTTTCTTTTGGCGAAGGCCGATAGCCATAGGGATATTATTTTGAGAAAGGTCGAAGTTATAACCCATTGTCCATTCAAGAGAGATCGAACTTCTCTTTTGGTGAAGGCCAATGGTCGTAGGCGTGTTATTTTGAGCAAGGTTGAAATTATGACCCGTTGTGGATTTGAGCGAGGTCGAACTTCTCTTTTGCGAAGGTCGATGGCCGTAGGGGTGCTATTTCGAGCAAGGTCAAAATTATAACATGTTGTGGATTCGAGCGAGGTCGAACTTTTCTTTTGGCGAAGACCGATGGCATAGGGTTGATATTTCGAGCAAGGTCAAAAGTATAACCCGTTGTGTTATTTCCATTGGGGAACATTAATCGTCGATGTGTTGTTTACGCGTGCATCGGGGAAAGTCCTGGTTTGCTTAATTTTGCTTTTATTTGGAGAGTACTGTGCATTTCCTAAGTGAGTCGGAGTTCGCCCAATTTTGCTTTTGTTGGAGAATGTCGCGTGTCTCATGGGTTAGTCGCAGTTTGCTTAATTTTACTTTTATTGGAGATTGTTTTTCGATAGCTGATCTGAAACCATTAATTTCTGTTATTTGTGATTATGTTGCATCTTAGAAGGTTTTTCTCGATCATTACTTGCAAGATGGCATGCTACGGAACCATTTCCTGGGGTGTTTTGGCGGTGTTGGTCCCTTGCTCGCATACCTGTTTTAAACCAACAAAAGAGTAAATATAAACCCAAATGAAATTGTCTGTTACCTCGGCCTAGCGAGCCGGTAGAAGGGGGAGCGACGTCGTAGGGTTACTCGCTCCTCTTAGTACTTGAATAGTGGTTCCTGATTTAGTAGCCACATTTAGCTTCTCCATTTAACTGCGTCTAGACTTCTCGTAAGTTGGGCTTACCTCACCTGTTGGAACACCGAGACCGAGTCCCAGTCCGATATGCATAAACAATAAGGGAAACATGTCATGCTGTGTTTATAAATCATCTAGTGCCTGTGATATGAAAAAAATATAGGATATGCCTGATCTTCCAAAGGTTCATGCAGTAGGTTATCATCCTTTCCTTGGGGGTGGAAGTACAGGTTGGTATACAGGGTGAATACATTGCATGGGATCGTAGTCATGCCAAACATATAGTGACTATGGTTCTACTTCAATCGTGCATATGACTTACTAAACCCACTGTTACGAGTGAGACATGGGTCTCGTATAGACATTAGTCATAATTTTTATTTTGTGTATGGATCTGACCTAGATTGATACAATTATTTCAAAAATTTATCTACCGTTCTTTTCAAGTTGGCGTTGTCACGGAGGTGGTGAGGTTATAACAGCCTGGAAGTAATACTTGGTTGTTTCTAGATATAAAGGAAACTAATGAATTTGGCTAAGAAATCCCCACAGACGGTGCCAAATTATATGACCAAAAAGTATTAAGCCTTTTAGTTAAACCAATTGATGATAAAATAGAGGGTAAATCTTAGCCAAACATAATCGACTTTAGATCTGATCATAATGGGTATTAAAATCAAAGAGACCGAGTTTATACAACATTTCTTAGAATGATTGAAAGACATTAAATGTAAAAAATAAGCTTACATCTTTGATATATTGCTCTTTATTTGTAAAAGCAAAGAAGATAAGGAAGGAATCTTATTGATAACTATGAGATCTAACTTTATTGATTCTGCCATGGAGATTATAAAGGTTTGTAACCCAAAATCTAGACTTCTTCCTTTGTTCCTTGGAGGTCTCTTCCATGTCTTCTATTTCTTCTCATTTTTGATATGTTATTTTCCCCTCCTATTTTTCCTCATGCATGCCCTTCCTTATATGTGTGTGTGTGTGTGTGTGTGTGTGTGTGTGTGTGTGTGTGTGTGTGTATATATATATATATATATATATTGTCAATTTCCCATTTTACCCAACGGTTCTTAACCAGTGTGCCCTCTTATGACTGTACTCTTCCTCAATTGCCCTAGTGTTATGTTCTACTATGTAAGCCTTTTGATGGCTCGATCTCGGTGGTGGCCGAGATACTTGTGGCCATTATGCCTCGTGGGCACGACCATGGCTTGGTTGACCCCTTACCATTCCCTTTAATGATAACCATTTAGTGGTTATATTTTGACCCATACACTACAAAAGTTAACTAGGTACGATATTGTTATTGCATTTTAACAAACTGAATACCGAAAATATCAAACCAAATTATTTAAATACCGTACTCTAACTTGGAACTGATTGCATTCATATAATCGAATCTTAGTTGATTGATGCAAAGATAGAAGGTTTTTTTGCATGGTCTCGAGAGAGACAATACTGTATCTATTGTAGCTTAGAGCATTTCAAGATTGCTTATTTATAGATTTTGCCATTGGTTTTTAGAAGTATTAATAGAATAGTATGGGTATTCCTATTAGCTAAGGGTCAATTTAATACGTAGTAATTTAATTTAGACAATGAACTGTTTACAACCATATTGTTGCTGGCTGTTGGAAACTTTTCATTGTTGTTTTTTTTAATCGAAGTCCACTAGGCATTGTGCCTCGGGTTAATTTTCATAAATACAACATAAAGTACAACATTGGAGGGGGACATAAACCATACCTCCCAAAAGTTGGATGTACACTTGATCATCCAATGTAAACAACCAAATGTACCTAAAATTCTATATGAAGTTAGACCTATGGAGGGACACCAGTTGGATATCCAACATTGATAGACTATTATGTATACAAAAACATGGTGAAGGAAACCTTAGGTCAAATATACAAACATGCACATGTGATCCTAAATCTACTAGGCAAATATGTTGGAAATCCATGTTCCAAATACAACAAGATCTACATCTTCTAAAGAGTAGAAACGTTCTATGGAATGACAAAAAACAAGTGATCGTGGGTCAAATATTCTTCAGCTTTACTTTGATAGTGAGACCAAAGAAAGCCTAGTTGAAGAAGGTTAACAAAAAGGACCCAGGTAGGTGGGATACATGTTGATTCTGCCTTGGATTTCTGACAGAAGAGAGTGAGCATTTTCCTACTACCATCATCCACAACTTCTTAGGTTGTGTAGATGGCTTATGGAATCTTGGATTCTTATTGCAGTTGATGAGTTTCTGCTGCTCGAAACTGATGGCTTTATTCTGTAAAGTGCATAGGTCTGACCCCCTATTATTGCCTTGTGTGTAGTGTCTGAAGGCTTATTATCCCTGATAAACTAGGTGTGGGCTCCCAGAAATGTATTGTTGTGAATCTGTGCGGTTGATGATTTGCTTGAATTGCATCATTGACGTTGAAAGCTTAAGTAGCAGTTGTTGATGAATTGGATTTATGTGGTTAATTGCTTTTAGATTTGCCCCATGAGGAGCTTCCATGATGTTGCTACTACTGTGTATGTAGCTGAAGATGAACATATGTTGGTTTCTGCAGGTTCTAGCAAGAAAGCTATGACAGGCCCTCAAAAATTGACACAACTGCATAAGGTTGAGCATTTGAAATGCTAAAACCACTCCTTGCGAGTCCATCCCAGGTACCTACAACAAGAAACAAACATATTAGTGCAAACAATTCTGCTCCCAGATTCTTGTATATACTAGAAACAGTGGTGGGTATCATGTTGTGGGGGTCATGACTTTTCAATGAAGGTATGGAAAGGAATATTGAGTGGTGATGGCTTGAAAAGTTGAAGGCTGATGTATGACAACCTATTGAGTGAAGCAATTCTGCTCCTAGGTTGTTATGTAAACTGGGAGTTTCCAGAAGGTTTGGACAATGGACAAAGGTGTTTGGGTTGTGATTTATGGAGTTTTGCTAGATCTGCTACACTAGAAGTACATCAGTTTTTGGGTGTTTGTGGAGTTTGTAACATTGGTGGCTATAATTGGATGGTTGGCTAAAGATGAAATTGGGGTTGAAGTACTGTAGGTTGAAGTCCTGCTCAGATGATACGGGTGGTTGTGCACTTGCTATAGTGTTGCATTTATTGGGTTGATAGAATGTTTGTTGAACACATGTGTGTGGCTGTAACAGATATTGTGTGCAGTAGAGTGGGGTGCCCAATAGTAGTTAAAATTGAGGAAAATTAAATTGCTGAGAGAACATGCTTCTGCAGTTGAAGTTCCTGCTACATCCAATTGATATGATCCCAAGATAATAAGCATTATAGATGCTAACATCACAATCTGGAAGTACATCAATTGGGTGAACACTAATGATGGAGGAAAACCTGCAAAACAAAAAGCACAGAGTTAGAGAAAAAATGGCTATTGCTGCCTAGTTTCTTATTTCTACTAACTGCAGGCAATTTTTTGTGTTTCAAGATAGAGGGGTTTGCTCCTAGGTTCTTGTGGATTCTAGGAGCAACTGTAGAAATAGGACATACAGTATATCTTGAAGCAGTTTTTTATGGTGCGGCTTGCATATCTTTTTGGATTTTTCTAACTTTTTCCCTACGCCTAGTGAAGCTAGTTTTGTGTTCATAGGTGCAGTGTGTGTATGTTAAGATCTGTTCTAGTAAATTGGTCAATACTCAGGTGATTGAACAACATTGTTGTTAATACCACACTTTGAGGATAGGCCAATGGGCTTTGAAGTCCCACAGGAAAAGGAGGTTAGCATGGGCAAGAATTGGTCCCAACTGATTCCTTGTGTTTTTCATTTGGACTAGCATTTAGGCCCTCATTTCTAAGGCAATAACAACCATATTTATGAGATGAGGCAAAACATCTTGCATGTTGTGAAGGTACTAGGATTCTACTAGTTTTCTTGTGCCTAAAAGCAGGAGTACCCAGGTAGTCTTGCATGATTTTTCCTCTGATGTGGGCTGGGAGTGCAGAAGCAGTATGGAACTCAGTCAATATGGTGAATGCATGACTAATCTTTGAAAGTGAATCAGCAGGACAATTTGCTTCTATGTACACATGAGAAGCTCTGAAATATACACAATGGTTGCACATGTCCCTCAACTCTGATACCTTCATTTTCAATGTCCAGGGAGGGTCTTTATCTTCAGTCAGCCATTTGATCAAAAGTGTTGAATCTACTTTTAGGTGAATTCTGGTGAATCCATTAGGCAAACACCATTGAATACCTATTCTTACTACTTCAGTTTCTGCATAGTTGTTAGTGCCCTCCCTTAATGGAATATCCATAGCATGAATGATTTGCCCCTTGTGATTTCTGGTTATAACTCCAGCTTCTATCTTTCCAGGTTTGGTCAGTGCACTACTATCAGAATTAAACTTGACAAAGGCATTGTCAGGTTTGTTCCAGCAAACATGGGTAGAAATAGTGTGTTATTGGAGGTTTTCAATGAAAGGATAGACATCCCCAGTTGAGGGGCCAGTTGACATCAGGGAAGTTGGATATTAGGAGCAGGTTGATGTTTGAGTTGATTCAATAGAGGAATCTAGTTAAGGAAGTAGATTTTGCCCTATACTTGTCATTGCATCTATTTTTCCACAAGTTTCAGCAAATAATGGTATGGGTGGTGTCCAAGATGAGCTTTTGAACCACATTATGACTCTTCTGTAGCCACTATTTCATCAGAAGCATTTTAAAATGTAGGTTCTCATTGTAGACACCTACATGACCTCCATACTTCCTCCAAATGATTCTTGCTAAGTTGCCAGAACTGAAGAGATAATCTACTATTTTATGAGCATGCATGGAGCAACAAACACATCTTGAGACAGTGGGACAGTTGAAGGGGAGCACTCTTTCATCAGTGGGTTATTTGTCTCTTAGGGCTCTCCAAAGGAAAATGACTATGTGAAAGGAATCGTTGTATGCTGTGACGACCCAAAGGGTCGTCACCGGATTTCTCCCTTTTTCGCGCTTCCAAGGCCCTGAAAACCTCACTTATAGTTGCCTCGATTTGTGTGTGTAGTCCGAGCGCGTAACCGGAAAGCTTTTATTGTGAAATATGCGAAATCTGTGAAAATTTTGAAGAATTTTCATATTAATATGGCTAAAGTTGACTTCGGTAAAATTTTTTGGTAAACGAACCCAGATCCGTGATTTGACGGTCCCGGAGGGTCCGTAGAAAAATATAGGACTTGGGCATGTGTCCGGAGTCGAAATCCGAGGTCTAGAAACCGAGTAAAAGAATTTTTCTGTTAAATTATTTTTCTGAAATTATTAAGGAAAATGAAAATAAAAATTGATTAAAAGACTATGGTATCGGGCTCGTATTTTTGTTCCGACCCCGGTACAAGTCATTTATATTATTTAAGCATTTTCTGTGAAGTTTGGTCGAAATCGGACGTCGTTTGACATGTTTCGGACTATGAGTTCCAAGTTAGAAAGTTTATGAAGTTTAGAAGAAAAATCATGAGTTTTGAGGCTTGATTCATTGATTTTGATGTTGTTTTGACGATTTGATCACTCGAGTAAGTTCGTAGGATGTTGTTGAGTTAGTGTGTGTGATTGGTTAGGAGCCCCGAGAGATCGGGAGTGTTTTCGGAGGTGTTCAGGGTGGTTTTGGACTTAGGGAGTTAGCAAATTTTCTGCAATTTTTACACAGGGATTTTCTTCATCGCGTTCGCATTAGTCCCTCGCGTTCGCGTAGCTCTGTTTCTTCCCCCTTCACGTTCACATCTTGAACCTCGCGAACGTTTCGCGTAAGCCAAATTCAGGGCCCCAGAAATTCCTTCATTGCGTTCGCGAACTTGTCCTCGCGTTCGCATAGTATTAGCTCACCCTTAATCGCGTTCTCGTATGTACCTTCGCGTAGAGTAAACCCAGGACCCAGCCTTTTCCTTCTACGCGTTCGCGTTTCTCCCACGCGATCGCGATGCAGACCCCAGCTTACCCTTCGCGAACGCTTCCCCTTCCCCGCGAACGCGAAGGGCATTTTTGCCCAGCAAATTTTTATGTCTTAAAACAGAACAGTAGTGGGATTTTAACCATTATTTCACACGATCTCTTCACTCCAACATCCCATAGACGAATTTCAAGCTCCTTTTCCTCCATAGCTTGCTAGGTAAGTGTTCTTAACTTCATTCTCTCCTAATTTCTTCATCTAATCACTAATTTCCTAGCCCTAAATCATGAATTCAAAGTAGAAATTAAGGATTTTGGGTAGAGTTAGGGTTTTGGGAATTTTGGGTGATTCAACCTCAATTTGGGGTCGAATCTTGAAACAAATTATATATTTGAACTCGTGGGGTTATGGGTGATTGGGTTTTGGTCCGAACCTCGTGTTTGGACCATGTAGGTCCGGTGTCGAATTTCTGTATTTTTGGAAGAATGCTAGAAAACTCATTTTTAGGCTATGGGATTATGTTGTTGAGCCTTTATCGATGCTATTGAATTAATTATGCCTAGATACCATTGTTTCGAAGTCGGATTGTAGAGGAAAGGCGGTATTGGAGAGTTGATTGCTATTCTTTGGACCGAGGTAAGTGTTTGATCTAACTTTGGCTTGAGGGAATAGGATTAGAGTATTATTTATTATTAATTGCTAAATGTTCGAGTATGGTGTATAGGCATGGTGACGAGTATCTATACACCGGTGTCTAGCATGATCGTGGGTCTTTTGTTGGTACATGTTTTGGTATACTTTGGGACTCTCCCATGCTAATTAATGATTTTCTACATAATGTGAGAAGTTTGAAGATTATTTATGAATTATGAATTCTTTGGGGTGTTGGCTCGAACGATAAAATACTATTGAGCAAGAAATGAAAGAATTGGTAAGAAATGTGAATAAATCCCTTGCCGCGATGACTTGAGTATATGGATTATCTCGCTTGCCGGGATGTGGAAGTTATCGTCATTGCTCGCTTGCCGGGACTTAGTTGTTTAATTGTGTTTTTCCATTGTCGGGGCATTTCTCATTACTTTTTATTCCCCTCGCCTGTTTGGTTGTGATTCCTGTTTGGGTGAGGAAGAGTGATAATGCACGAAGGGTCACTCCGTGCCATTGTTGATTATATTTACACGAAGGATCATTCCGTGCCATTGTTTATTATATTGTGCA
The DNA here is from genome assembly GCA_026770625.1 of Nicotiana glauca. NCBI lineage: Eukaryota > Viridiplantae > Streptophyta > Magnoliopsida > Solanales > Solanaceae > Nicotiana > Nicotiana glauca. The sequence goes on along the minus strand of MU752289.1, from coordinate 233,093 downwards.
CGAAGGGACATTCCGTGCCATTGTTGATTATATTATGCACGAAGGGTCATTCCGTGCCATGAAATGAGAGTTATGTGAGGAAAGAACGAAGGGTGATGCCGTGCATTTTGTTTGGTTGCTTTGGGTGGGGATGAGAGTAAAAGCACGAAGGTTGATGTCGTGCAACTATTGGATTTCTTGTCTCTGTTAATTATTGTTGTGCCCTGTTTCTTATTTAAGTTGATGACTTTTATATCCGGATTATACTCCCCCATAGCATGTCTCCCCTTCCTTTTAACTGTTTAGTTTTGATATCCTTTCCTTTTATTGCACATATATATATAGAACTGTACAGGTTGATTTGGTAGTCCTGTCTAGCCTCGTCACTACTTCGCCGGGGTTAGGCCAGGCACTTACCAGCACATGGGGTCGGTTGTGCTGATGCTACACTCTGTGCATCTTTTTGCACAGATCCAGGAGCAGCTTTTGGACAGCAGCAGTAGGATTGCCCGGGGGCTGTCTTCAGTCCAGGGACTCACGAGGTAGCCTAGCTAGCGTTCGCAGGCCGAAGTCCCTTCTATGTTTAGTTTGTTTTCTTTGTTTCGAGACAAACAATATGTGATATCATTTCAGACTTGTTTTTAGTACTCTATAGCAGTCCGTGAGCTAGTGACACCATATTTTGGGTAGAGATTCGTCTTAAACTTCCGCATTTTGATTTTAGTTTTATAAGCTTAAAGTCTTCCGCTTTTATTTAATTGCTTTCGTATGTTTATATTGTGGAGAAATTATCAGAGAATGTTTACTGTTTGGCTAGCCTAGCTACATTAGTAGTTTCCATCACAACTCCCGGTGGTAGAAAAATCCGGGTCGTGACATGTGCCATGTCATCTTGTTAGTGAAGTTGGGTGGTTTTTTGTTGCTTATGATATCCCAAACAGTAGCACAGGTTAATTTACCATTCACAATATGGATCCAGATTGGCTTGTCAAGGAGATCTGGATTGAAGTGGATGGCTATTTGCATGATCTCATGGATCTTATGAGTTGGGACTACTTCATTAAGCTTTAGGAGGTCCCAATGCCCTTTATTCAAGAAATGAGAAACTGAGATTCTGCCTGGTCTTCCTCCGCCTGTTCTACTATTGGCCAAAGGGCCTGATCCCAACCAGTTATCCCACCAGAAGCTGCATCTTCCATTATGTAATCTCCATTGAATTGTAGTTTCAACATCTTTTTTTGTTGAAACTCAACCTTTTCCAAGCTTGAGATTGGCCAGTGTCCCATTTCTTGGATATAGGTTGAGATCTCTAACAGTATTTGGCTTTCAAAAAGGAACTCCAAAGTGAGTCCGCAGTTCTAAAATGCCACCACTGTTTGAGTTCCATACCCTTGCAGGTATCCTTGATTGTTCGGAAACGAACACCACCTTCATTGAGAGGATAAGCAAGTTTTGACCATGATGCCTAATGATATTTTTGTTTGTCTTTATCCATACCCTAGAAGAACTTTGTAGTCAATCTTTCAATTTGCTTCATGACTGTCTTGGGGGGGACATATCTGAAAGCAAGTGAATTGGTAGAGTGCGCAGTACATGCTTCATCAAAGTTGCCCTTCTATCATAGGATAACATTTTACCATGCCAGCCTTTGATTGTTCCCACAACCTTAAAAATTATCCCATTGAAATGCATGATTCTGCTTCAACCAGCGTCAGAGGACACCCCAAGTATGTGAGAGGAGAATCTTTTTTTGTGAAGCCTGTCACTTCATGAATTCTTCTAGTAGTAGCTTGCCGAACAGAGGATGCAATCATAAAGTGGCTCTTTTGTCTATTAATGAGCTGCTCTACGGTGTTCTCGTAATTGTTAAGGATCCACATGATCTTTCCGAGAGAAGTTCTTTTGCCATAGGTAAAGATGATGATATTATCTGCAAAGCTCAAGTGATTGATCTGTGGCCCTCTCTTTTTCATGTAGAAACCATTAAACAACTGGTCATGGTTCAAAATGTTGAGCATTCTGGAGAGGAATTCTGCACCTATGATGAATAAAGATAGGGCTAGCAGATCCCCTTGTTTGAGGCCCATTCAGGATTGGAAGAAACCACATCTTGTACCATTAACAAGTATAGAGTACCAGTTATTAGATACTGTCCTCCATATCATGTTAATGATAATTTCATTGATTCCCATTCTTCTGAGCATTAGGCATGTGAAACTCCAGGAAACTCTGTCATAAGATTTTTCTATGCCAAGGTTGATGACTACATTTGAAACCACATTTGGCTTCTTAATACCATGAACTATTTCCTGAGAAAGCATGATATTTTCAGGGATGTTCCTGCCTTTGACAAAACCTGATTGATTTGCTGCAATGATCCTGAGGAGAATACGACCAATCCTTGTACCAATGACCTTGGAGATAATCTTGTTGACAACTATTAGGGAATTCAACCTTTGGCAGAAGAACTAGGCATGCACTAGTCATGAACCTGGGCATAAGACTATCTCTAAAGAAAGACAGAACAACATTGAATAGGTCTTCTTTGATCGCTTCCCAACATGATTGGTAAAATTTCTCATTCATACCATCTGATCCTGCTGCACTTGTAGGATTCACGGAGAAGACAATCTCTTTTATTTCAGCAATAGATGGATCCCTAGTGAGGGTATCATTGTCTTCATTTGTGATCATAGTTGTAATGATAGACAGGAGGTCTTCTCTAAATACTGGGCCAGGATCTGAGAAAAGCTTTTGGAGATAATCATAAGCAGTCTCTCCAATTTTTTTATTTCTCTGGATCCAGTAACCTTCCTCATTCTTGATTTTGTGAATAAATAGTTTCCTTCTTCTTCCTCTGATTAAACTGTGAATTTGTCTGGAGTTTGCATCACCTTCTGAACCATTGAAGCTGAGTTTTTTGCTTCAGGACATCCTGTTCAATCTTCAGATATCTAACATATTTGGCCTTCCGTTTATTCAGGGTTGTTCTGTCAGAATCTGCATTAGTTTAAGCCCAGGATCTGCTGTTCTGTCAATCTTCATTTCATTGTTGTTGAATCATCCATATGTGGGGATTCCTATTAGCTAAATTGGAGTAAACAACTTTAAATTCACTTTCATCATCGCTTTTCTAATAGCGTTAACTTTGTGTTACACTTTTGCTATTTATAAATATGATGAAGTATATTATAACGAGTATGTAACTGATTTAAATATGGATAATTTTATTTCTAAAATCTTTAACTATATAAAATTTCAAATTCTTCGTCAACCTAGATGAGATGAGATGGATACATACGTAATTCTGATATTATATAATTTGCACAGATAATGCACCCATTATTCACCAACTATATAAAGTACATTCACTAATACCTAGAAAGAGTGTTAGAGAATTGCACACGTAATTTAAAGGAATAAAGACGATGAATATACCATCACTAAGATCAGAATTGCACACCTAATTGATTCAACTGGTTTCTTTACCAATCACTATATCTATTCTTATTGGACCACAAATAAAATATTATTAATAATGAATCTTGGCCGTCTAAAAGTTGGGAACTATTTAGGACCCACCATCTATCTCTTTCCCTCCTCTCTCTCTCTTATTTTTATTTTTTAGCAAGTCTCTCTCTCTCTCTTTTATTATAGTAAAATAATATTTTCTCAATCAAGAAAATCCTTTTCTCACTCCATTCCCTTCCAACAAAAGCTAACTAAAGCATGTTTATTGGTTTGTGAAAAGGGGATTGAACTTCACATAAAACTCACCATCTCAATTTGTTTCACTCTACTACTAGTTGGACTCTTCTTATGCTTGAGCTATGATCTAATCTTTGAAAAGTTCGTTACTCCCTCCGATTCACGTGAAGTGACCAATTTATCTTGAGCATACCCATTAAAAAAATACTAAATTCTAGACAAAAATAATTAATGTGACTAAACTATCCTTAATTAAATATTACAACATAATTTAATGTGAGAAATAAAAAACTTTTTAGGAATATGTATATAAGATTAATTTTGAAAAAATAAAGTGAATTTTCTCTTAATTATATAAATGGACACTTATTCTGGACCAAAATAAAAAGACAAGTTGATCACTTATTATGGACCGGAGGGAGCAATAAAGAGATTGGAAAATAAATAAATTAGTTAAAATTTTATCCCATTAGTTTCAAAAAATAATATGAGTTTATTATTCTGTAATAATAAAGTTTGGATCAAAATTAATTATAATTTTCACAACACATTTTAAAACCTTTATATTATTGGTTTAGTTATATCTATTGACAGTAATTTGTTTTAGTGTAAGCTGATATGTTATTTAGTTTATTTCTTGAGTATAACATAAATAATTTAATCTGATAATATAAAATGTGATATAATGTCATTGTACATAACATTGATTTTTATAGCAGGTTATATTTTGGTGAAGTGTGAGCAATAATGTTGAAAAGAAGTTTTGCCCAATAGGTGTACATGTAATGGGAGACCATAGCGGCATAGAATGACTTTCTGGCCAAACCCCATCTAAGTTTGTTAAGCTTTTGAGCACAGTCGGATTCATAATTTAAATTATATGGGTTTAATTTTTAAAGTTTTTAGTATTGAGCCCATTATATTTGTAAAGTTATGTATTCATATATTATTTTTGTAATTTTAATAAATTTTTATTCCGCATTAAAAATTATATGTCCAATTGAACTCGCAAGCAGAACTCTACATACGCCCTTGCTTTCAAGGGGTCTCTGCTTTTGTATTTGGACGAAATGGGACCAGAAATGAAGGAAAAATTTGGCAATTCAAAAAGTGACATGTCTACAAAATCCATATATAATCCAGTGATCAAACATTAAGATATTGGCAGAATATCTACCAAGTAAATGATAGCAGTACAATGATGTAAAAATAAAATAATAAAATACTAGTATACTATTAATTTCATTTCTCCATACGTCCAAAAAAGGAGTTTACCGTTTGAGAAGTCAATAGGCCTTTTCTTGAACTACAATCTTTTGGCTTATATAAGTTCTGCAAAACTAGCCTAAACATATAAATATGGAGGATATACGTAGCCGGTTCTAACTTCTACTAACTAGTACTAGTATGGAATTGAAGAGCAGTTAATTAATTATAACTGATTGATCTATTTTTTTCATATCTTTTACTATGAGTTTTAAATGTGTTGCGCTCTGTGTAGTTTCAAGTACATAAATTCTTAGGGAAAAGGAAAAGAACAAGCCAATTTGTGGTATATAATAGACTATTCAAAGCTACAAAAAGCAGGAATTCATTGGAGTATTGAGCTGTAGAAGTTGCAATGACACCATGATGAATTCTTAAGAGATTTAAAGGCCCTACACTTTTTCCTACCGGTGATTAGATTAGTGACGAAGAAGTATAATTCACACGCATGTAGTGCAGAAAATCAGCTCTTCTTCAAAAGTTTAAGGATAGCTCTTTTTTACCATTTTTATCAATCACACCAAAGCAATAATAAGCATGTTTACCCGTAAAACAGTAAAGTTGAATTTATACATAATTTATAGATAATTGAATCGATTTGATCCTAAAATGATAAATAAATTAGACAAGCATGTAAGACTTAGCGTTAAAATCGAGATAAGACAGTAGAAATTTTGATTCCGAGAGCAGACTTCCGGAGGCAGTAGTAACAATATTAATAAGCAAGAAGGTAAAATATTATTGAGCTTTGAACAAAGTAAAGTATATGCTTGTCAGAAAATTCGTGTCATCTACAATGGTTGTTGAGCTCACTATTTATAATTGCATCTAGGGAATAAGGTCCTAAGATCAAACACCTAGTAAATGATAATTATGATGACCATTGAAAAATATGTAATGGTAGGCACTGAATGACATATTCTATATAACGGACTATGTAGTTAATGCTATAGAATATTCTCCATCAAATGCTACCGAGTGGCAGACATTTATTTCGCATTTATGAATACCATTCCCTTTTGTAACAAACGAGATCGTTGCCTTCAAACCTGATTGTCTTCTATCTTCGCCTCCACGTGTCGCTTTATTATGCGAGCATTTAATATGAACATATTTTAGCATATACAAATAGTCCCCCTGCTTTCCAGTGGCATAACTTTATGTGACCAGGAAGTTGGTAAAGAAACATTTCTTGGCTGGAAATTCTTGGACCCCCTCTAGAAACTTTCTGACGGTTGATTAGACGCACATCTCTCAGCATTTAATGCCCCGATTCATATCAGTGAATTGGCCATCATGCACCGTTGGAATGTGGCGGGTGCATTGCATAGGCCAAAGGGCGTTCAGAATCTCGGATTGTCAAGACCCGGATTTCCCACCATCGGGGGTCATGATGGCGCCTACTGTTGAAGCTAGGTCAGCCAAACATCTAAACAACTTCGGATAACAATACAACAATAATAAACTAACAAGCCTTTAAATAAATGCGGAAGTCTTTTAAAACATGGATAACTGAAAATCCAAAATGCGGAAGTTTAACATTTCACTACCCAAGACTAGAGTCGCTATCTCACGAACCTCTAAAGAGTGCTACAAACAAGTCCGAATACATAATGTATGTCTCGGTACAATGAAAACAAATAGAAAATATAGAAAGGGACTTCGGTCTGCGAACGCCAGCTAGGCTACCTCGTAAATCCCTAGATTGAAATCAGCTCCCGCTCAGTGCTACTACTGTGATCCAAAAGCCGCTCCGGTACCACGATCTGTGCAAAAAGCACAGAAGTGTAGCATCAGCACAACCGACCCCATGTGCTAGTAAGTGCCTGATCTAACCCCGGCGAAGTAGTGACGAGGCTAGACAGGACTACCAAATCAACCTGTGCAGTTCAGTATATATACATATGCAATAACAGGAAAGAATGCCGAAACTAAGCAGTAAAAAAGGGAGGGAAGCAGACTATGGGGGAGTACAATCCGGATATAAAAATCATCAACTCAAGTGAGGAAGAGGTCACAACAATAATTAACAAAATAGGGAAAATAACAGTTGCATGGCATCAACCTTCGTGCTTTTACTCTCATCCTCACCCAAAGCAATCAACTAAAATGCACGGCATCACCATTCGTGCTTTTCCTCACATAACTCTCATTTCATGGCACGGAATGTCCCTTCGTGCATAAATAATCAAACATGGCACGGAATGTTCCTTCGTGCATAAATAATCAAACATGGCACGGAATGTTCCTTCGTGCACAAACAATCAAAACATGGCACGGAATGTTCCTTCGTGCATAAATAATCAAAACATGGCACGAAATGTTCCTTCGTGCACAAATAATCAAACATGGCATGGAATGTTCCTTCGTGCATAAATAATCAAAACATGACACGGAATATTCCTTCGTGCACAAATAATCAAACATGGCACGGAATGTTCCTTCGTGCATAAATAATCAAAACATGGCACGGAATGTTCCTTCGTGCATAAATAATCAAAACATGGCACGGAATGACCCTTCGTGCATTATCACTCTTCCTCACCCAAACAACAATCAAAACTAAACGGGCGAGGGAGTATACAATAATAAGAAATGTCCCAGCAAGGGAAAACACAATTAAGCAACTAAATCCCGGCAAGGGAGCAATAACAATAACTTTCACATCCCGGCAAGGGAGCAATAACAATAACTTTCATATCGCGGCAAGGGAGATAATCAATATACTCAAACCATCCCGGTGAGGGATTAATCACATCTCTTTCCATTTATTTCATTTCTTACTCAATAGTATTTTTATCGTTCGAGCCAACGCTCCAAAGAATTCATAATTCACAATTTATCCTCATACTCTTCACATTATGTAGAAATCATTAATTTAGCCTGGAAGAGTCCCAAAATATACCAAAATAAGCACAAACAAAGACCCACGGTCATGCTAGACACCAGTGTATAGATACTCATCACCATGCCTATACACCGTACTCGATCATTTAGCAATTAGCAATTAATAACACTATAATCCTATTCCCTCAATTAGATCAAATACTTACCTCGTTCCAAAGAATTGCAATCAATCCCCAAATACCGCCTTTCCTCTACAATCCGACTCCGAAACAATGATATCTAAGCATAATTAATTCAATAATACCAATAAAGACTCAATGGCAATATCCCATAGCCTAGATATGAATTTCCTAGCATTCTTTCAAAAATACCAAAATTAGACACCAGGCCCACATGGTCCAAACACGAGGCTCGGACCAAAACCTAGTCACCCATAACCCCACGAGTTCAAATATATAATTTGTTTTAAGATTCGACCCCAAATTGAGGTTGAATCACCCAAAATTCCCATAACCCTAACTCTACCCAAAACCCCTAATTTCTACTTGAATTCATGATTTAGGGCTAGGAAATTAGTGATTAGTTGAAGAAATTAAGAGGGAATGAAGTTAGGAACACTTACCTATGAAGTTATGGAGGAAGAGGTTCTTCAAACTTGTCTATGGAGGGTGAAGGAGAAGAGCTCGTGTGGAATTAATGAAAGAATCCCGAATGTACTGTTTCTGAAAACCTTAAAAAAAATCACTGGGCGAAATTACCATACGCGTTCGCAACAGTAGGGTCGCGTTCGCGAAGGGCACAAGTTGACAACCATTGCGTTCATGAGTGGAGAAGTGCGAACGTGAAGAGGAAAAATACTAGGGTCCAAAAGATGGCCTACGCGAACGCGTGAGGCCTTACGTGAACGTGCTGAAGAGGGCTATTGACTTATGCGAACGTGAGAGAAGTTATGCGAACGTGATAGATGGGAAATCCAAGGCACCGTGAATGCGGAATAGAGGGCGCGAACGCGAAGAAGGGGAGCACCAAAGCATTGCGAACGCGAGCCTTAGGCCGCATTCGCGAAGTACAAAATGACTGTGCAAAAAATGCAGCAAAATTTGCTACTTCCCTAAGTGTAAAAACACCCCGAACCACCTCCAATTCACTCCCGAGCCCTCGGGGCTCCTAATCAATCACACACACTAACTCAATAACATCCTACGAACTTACTCGAGCGATCTAATCGCCAAAACAACATCAAAATCAATGAATCAAGCCTCAAAATCATCATTTTCATTTCCAACTTCTTAAACTTCTAACTTTAGATAATTAGATCCGAAACACGTCAAACGACGTCTGATTTTGACCAAACTTCACAGAAAGCGCTTAACACATATTTAAGACCTGTAACGGGCATCGGAACCAAAATACAAGCCCGATACCATAGTCTTTTAATCAATTTTCATTTCCATTTTCCTAAATAATTTCAGAAAAATAATTTAATAGAAAAATTCTTTTACTCGGGTTCTAGACCTCGGATTTTGATTCCGGGCACATGCCCGAGTCCCATGTTTTTCTACGGACCCTCCGGATCGTCAAATCACGGGTCCGGGTCCGTTTACCAAAAACGTTGACCAAAGTCAACTTTAATCATATTAATATCAAAATTCTTCAAATTTTTTACAAAATTCACATATTTCAACATAAAAGCTTTCCGGCTACGCGCCCGGACTGCGCATGCAAATCGAGGCAACTATAAGTGAGGTTTTCATGGCCTCGAAAGTACGGAACGAATAAGGAAACAGGTGACGACCCTTTCGGTCGTCACACGGATAAACCCCAAAAATTAGGGTTTTTACTATGCTAATTCAGATATAGAAGAAGGTAAATTGAGCGAATAACAAACAGAAACTCAAACAAAATCCCAAAATTAGGGTTTTCAACATGCTAACTCAGATAAAAAAAATAAGGTGAATCAAATGACCATTAACAAACAGACCAAGAAACTCAAACAAAAATCCCCAAGAAAATTAGGGTTTTCAACATGCTAACTCAGATAGAAGATAACACAAACAAAACACAGTAAAACATGTCAAAAATCATAGAGTAGATTCGAGCTAAAATAACATGAAACCCTAGTTGAGAAATAAAGAAATTTCTGAAAGAAAAAATTAAAGAATCTTCGAGAAAAATGCATAGAAGGTTCACACACACATAGATCCAGAACAGATCTAAAATAAATCGGAGGAACCTTAGAGATAAGGTTTCATAAGAAACCCAGGTGACGAGATAGGTTTTGGAAACCATCGATCTAAGTAGAGAAGTCGAAGATCGAACTCGAATAGCCATGACTGGCCGGACAAAGGTTGCAGACGACCAGAGAACAGTCATCGAACAAAGGCTTGGTCGGAACCCTTCAAGATCTGGCCATTGGACCTTTAGAAGTGAGCACCCAGAAGCCATGAGAGGCTAGTATAGGCCTCCGATGAGCCTGAGAAGCCATAGATTAGGGATTCGATGAGAGGCGACGGCTAGGGTTTGAGGTAATATTAAGAGAGAGATGAGAGATAAGAGGATTCAGAGGCGGCGGTCGGGAGAAATGAGGTAGGGTTTTGGGGTCATTTGAATTAAAAAGGAAAGGGAAGAGGGGAGATGTTGATCTAAAGTATCAACGGCTGGGATTGAACGGGTTAAATGGGGAACGGGTTTGGGTATGATAGGAAAGGGTATGGGTCGGGTAGGCGTGCTAATTGGGCTGGGTAATTGGGTTTCAAATTGGGGCTGAAATGGGGTGCCAAATTGGCTAAAATTGAAATACAATAAGGCCAAATCGTAAATAGCTAATTTTCCCTTTTTAATTTTACAAAAATAATAATACTGATTTTAAAAACAAATTAAACATACTGGGTAAAGAAGTATTATATAAATATTAATTAAAAATACTGGGATTAATTTTATAAACGTAAAATGTCATAAATTACAAGATAGGCTATAATTGCAATTATATGCAATTTAGCTTTAAAATACCAAACAAATCTCTAAAAAAATATGCGAAAATTAATTTAATTATATTTAGGTGTAAATATGAAAACAAAATGAATTATTCACCAAAATGATAATTTTGAGAATAATTATTGGATTTGTTGTATTAAAATAAGCAATAAATTGGTTTTAAAATCATCAAAAATGTCAAAGCTCTTGGATATACTTATATATGCACCAATATGCTATTTTTTAAAATATTCAGGTATAAGAAATACTTAAGGGAAAAATTGGGTATCAACAACAGCTGCGGGAGAGGGTACCAGTCAGGTGCCTCAAGCCAGAACAGACCAAAATGAGGCTCAGAGTGAGATGTCGTCTCATACCTCATCTACTCTGTCTCTTCCAGAGGATATTAGGCGGCACCCAACACATCCAGTTCTGTCATCTGGCACTATAGATCAGGATATGTGGAGTGCAGTGCGGTTGTTGACTAGCTTGGTAGTTGCTCACGCTCAGAGGCAGAATACCAGTGTTGTTGATAAATCGGCTAGTACGATAGTTCGTGATTTTATTAATCCAGACCCTCCATTGTTTACCAGATCAGACCCCAAGTAGGACCCGCAAACCTTTATTGATTAGGTTTATCGTACATTGCGGGTTATGCATGCTACTGATACAGAGGTAGTAGAATTGGATTCTTATTGGTTGCGGGATTTAGCCATTTTCTGGTACGATAGTTGAGAGAGATCCAGGGGTCTGAACGCTCCTCCAGCTATGTGGAAGGAATTTTCTAAATCATTTCTTCATCACTACTTGCCAGCTGAGATATGACGAGCTAGAGGTGATAAGTTGTGGAACCTTCGACAAGGTAATATGATTGTTCGAAAGTATAGTATGCAATTTGATTCTTTATCAAGGTGTGCTCCCTATTTATTGGCCGATATAAGAGATATGGTGCATATGTTTGTGAATAGGTTGGGACCATATTTGATAAATGAGTGCACGACAGCCTCCTTGGTGGAGGACATGGATATTTCCCGTATTTAGGCTTATGCACAGACCCTAGAGGATCGTAAGTGCCAGAAAAAGGCAGATAGGGAGCAGGATAGGGGCCATCATAAGAGGGCAAGATTCGCAAGGTATTCTGATGACTTTAGAGGCAGTGTCAAGACCCAGTCTTCGAGGAGTTTGGTGCCACTTGTAGCTAGTGCTCCTCCACAGTTTCAGAGTCCTCGATATAACCGATTTACCTATTCTGCCAAGTCAAAGTTCGCGGGCATCGGGCTCGCAATATCACAGGGATCTAGTAAGACAAGACCCCCAACACCACGTTGTGATCAGTGCGGCAAGGTCCACTTTGGACTATGTAGTTGAGGTTCTGATCCGTGTTATTCTTGCAGACAACCTGGCCATATGATGCGGGATTGTCCTAACAGAGGATGTGATAGTATGGTTCAGCTAACTTGATATGTGTCTGGTTTCCTCATCAATTCGACCTCCAGCACAGGATTTTCAGTAATTGACAGGTCGTAGTAGAGGTAGAGGTGCAGTGCCGAGTTCGGGTGATGCTCAAAATTGAACCTATGCTCTAGTAGGTCGACAGGATCTCGAGTCATCTTCGGATGTTGTTACAGGTATATTGTCTTTGGTTTCTTATGATGTATATGCGCTGATTGATCCACGATCTACATTATAATATGTTACACCCTTTGTGGCTAATAAGTTTGGCATTGAACCTAAATTGATAAGTAAACCACTTGAGGTATGTACTCCAATAAGAGATTCAATGATTGCTAGAAGGGTATATAGAGGTTGCACAGTGATAATTTGTAGTCGTCAAACCTAAGCGGATTTTTTTAAGTTAGAAATGGTTGATTTCAATGTGATAATGGGAATGGGATGGTTAGACTCATGCTATGCAAATGTTAACTATCGTATGAAGATGGTTAAGATTTAGTTTCATGGTGAAACTCGTCATTGAATGGAAGGGGAACATTGCGACGTCAAAAGGTAGGTTTATTTCCTATCTTAAGGCAAGGAAGATGATCGCAATAGGTTACATTTATGTGTTAGGGATGCGGAGTCGAAGCAGCCTACTTTATAATCAATCCCCGTGGTTAATGAATTTCCAGATGTTTTCCCAGATGAACTCCCAGGCATTCCTCCTAAAAGGGAGATTGAGTTTAGCGTTGATATGTTGCCTGAAACTCAACCCATATCTATTCCTACATACATGATGACCCCGGCAGAGTTGCGAGGCTTGAAGGTGAAGTTGAAGGACTTGCTAGATAAGCGCTTCATTAGGCATAACACTTTACCTAGGGTGTGCCAGTTTTGTTCGTGCGGAAGAAAGATGGGTCCTTAAGGATGTGTATCGATTATCGCCAGTCGAATAAGTTTACTATAAAGAACAAGTATCCACTTCCAAGGATTGATGACCTGTTTGACCAACTCCAGGGTGCCAAGTATTTCTCCAAGATTGACTTACGTTCAGGGTATCATCTGGTGAGGGTTAAGGAGAAGGATATTCCAATGATGTCCTTCCGGACAAGATCTAGGCACTTTGAGTTTTTGGTGATGTCCTTCGGGCTAACAAGTACCCCTTAGCTTTTATGGATCTCATGAATATTGTATTCAAGCCCTATCTTGATGTGTTCGTGATCATATTCATTGATGACATTTTGGTGTATTCTCGTTCAGAGGCAGAACATGCGGGCCACTTGCGGATAGTATTACAGACGCTTCACGATCGTAAGTTATATTCTAAGCTCTACAAATGTGAATTCTGAATGAACTCAATAGAATTCGTTGGACATGTGATATCTGAAGAGAGTATTAGTGTCGACATTCAGAAGATCGATGCAGTAAATAATTGGCAGAGACCTACAACACCATCAAAAGTCCGCAGCTTCCTGGGGCTAGCAGGATATTATAGGCAATTTGTAGAATGATTTTCCTTTATATCAGCACCATTGACTACGTTAACACAAAAAGTTACAAAGTTCAAGTGGTATGACGCTTGCGAACGAAGTTTTCAGGAGCTAAAGAATCCATTGACATCCGCGCCAATTCTCACTCTCCCAGAAGGAACAGAAGGTTATGTGGTATATTGTGATGCCTCAAGTATAGGTGTTGGCCCAACTAAATTTGAAGTTTTGAAGAATGACAAAAGAACTCAGACATGGACCAAGTCCATCTTGTGAAGCACAGTTATGATCAACCCAAATATGTGAGATGTACGTGAAGGAGATAAACCTAAGTTGTCAAAAGTGATATCTCCTGATCATGATCGAAAAGATTGCATATGGGATAAGGAGAAAGACTCCTTACACAAAGAGAAAACGGTTTAGGTAAAGGATAAAAGTTAGAGTATGAGATCAACTAGAACTCTTCCACCATGAAAGAGTAGCATCTGTATCCTAGTCAATCTCTAATTACTAACTCCTTAAATTTCAGTGTTGTTCTCTTTTACAGGTAATGCACATGAGTAGAAGTTAAACATAAATTGTGAGCAAAATAGCAAGGCAATTAAGCAAGAAATTTATGTGTGATTCAAGCGTGAAATCCTGAAGCTACTTGAACCAGATAGAAGAACCAGTTCCAAGTGTCTATCTTTTATTCTAGTTCAATTTTAGTAGGTGATTTTACTCTAACTTGAAGTTGTCACAACCGTTGAGATTGTGTGCCATAACGGGATTAGAGTTACTCCTAGGTTTACAAAAGAGTTTTTATAAATTCGATTTTTGGCTCAGTGATTTTAGTGGAAGTTTGGAAAAATCCTACTGAGTAGTAGGTCGTGGTTTTTTCAACTTTTGAGCCAGGTGTTTTCCATATAAACATCTTTGTGTTCTTTATTTTCTTTACTTATTATTCCGTAACAGTAGTAGTTGGAACACATAGAAGAACCAAGTCCTTATATAATCAAGTTAAGCAAAAATTGGGTACCACACAAATCACCCCCCCCCCCCCCGCTATTGTGTGGTATTAAAGTATAATACATCAATTGGTATCAGATCAGGTTATCCTTGAAGAGGTTAACACCTTAGGAACAGATCAAGATGAGTGCACCACATGGAAACTAGGAAGGGCAATCCACTGCTAGGCCCCCACTCTTTAATGGTCAGTACTATTCTTGGTGGAAGAACAGGATTAGAGACCACATCATAGGAGAAACTATTAACTCTGGGACATAGTCAATGATGGTCCCCTGGCTACTACAAAGAAGAATTCTAAAGGAGTTGACGTGCCAAAGACAAAAGCTGACTGCACTGGTGAAGATTTGAAAAAATGGGAAAAGAATGCCAAGGCCAAGAAATGGCTTGTGCATGGACTAGGTCCAAACAAGTACAACAGGATTCAAAGCTATACCACTGTTAAGGACATATGGGACACTCTACAAGTAGCCCATGAAGGAACTCCTCAAGTAAACAGATCAAAGGAACATTGTTATATTCTCAATATGCGAATTTCACCATAAAGGAAGGAGAAACTATCCAGGAGATGTGCACAAGGTTCACAACACTAACAAATGAACTTAAGTCTCTTGGAAGAATTATCCTTGAAGAAGACAAGGTTGAGAAAATCTTTACAAAGGTCTTACCAAAAAGTTGGGAAAGAAAAATCACTGCTATTCAGGAATCAAAGAACAATGCTACTCTCATGTTGGATGAGCTTCTTGGAAATCTCACTGTCGATGAACTGAGAAGGCAAACAATGAAAATGGATGCACCTAAGAAGGAAAGGAGCCTGGCTCTCAGAATAGCTGAAGGTACAGATCTAGAGGATGATGAAATGGCCATGATCACAAGGGATTTCAAGAAGTACCTAAGGAGATGAAATGGTTCTTAAAGAGGTAAAACCTTCAAAAACCAAGGGATCCTGAGAAACAGACCAATGAGGGCTGCTACAAATGTGGCACGACTGACCACATGATCAAGAATTATCCTCGGTGGAAAATCGAATGGAAGAAGGAAAGGGCTGAACAAAGGAACAGGAAGAAGGAACAGGTTGAACCCAAAAGGAACAAAGGATCAACAAATGCTATGGTTTCTGCTTGGGGAGAAACCTCATATGAGGATTCAGAAGATGAAGCTGAAGATGAACAAGCACTTATGGCCATTGGAGAATCATATGATGAACAAGAGGTCAGTGTGATTCATCTCAAAGACAAGATTTAATTTTTGTCTAAAGAAAGGTTATCTGAATTATTGCTAGACTTCATTGATGAGTCTGAGGTAATAACAAATAAGAAGGAACAACTATCTAAGGAGTGTGTAATCTTAATAGCCAAGTGCAAAAATCTAGAATCTAGGGCTAGTGAGAGTGATAGTAAAAATACTGAGTTGAAGAACCAGGTTTTTGAACTTGACACTAGTATCTTAGAACTTAGATCTGAAAATTTTAAACTAAAATTAGGAACAGATAAGAAGAAGGTTGATCACACACATATCACCTTCGAAGAAAATCTAGGAAAAATGAAGGATGTGTTGTACAAGAAAGATGAACAAATAAGAGTCTTAAAAGAAGACCTAGGGAAGGTAGAATAAGAACTAGATAGAACTTGCAAATGGAATACGTCTTCTAATGCACTATCATGGCTACAAGAGCACCATAGTAGCAACAAGAGAGGACTTGGCTATGGGAGCCCAGCACCTAAGTGGGATCCCAAAAGCAAGTACATCACACTTCCTGAAAAAAAAAATTACACACAATGTGGCAAGACTGGTCATTACAAAAGTGAATGTAATGCAAAGGAAAAGGCCAGTCAAAAGAACAAAACCTTTGATCAAGAGAAAAATAGGTTGTCTGGATGGGACAAAAGGAATTTAATTCACCCCTTTGCCTATAGAAAGGGACCCAAACTAGTTTGGGTTCCTAAGACTAACCCCTGATGTCATTTTGCAGGTCCAAGTGAAGGAAAGTAGCCAAATATGGTACATGGATAGTGGCTGCTCAAAACATATGATTGGAAGCAAGAACCAGTTCCTTTCACTTGAGAACTTAAAATGAGGTAATATCTCTTTTGGAAATGGGAAGAAAGGTGAGATTATTGGGGTTGGAAAGGTAGGTAAGACATACTCACATTCCATTGAGAATGTCTACTTGATAGATGGCTTGAAATATAGCCTAATCAGTGTATCATAACTGTGTGACAGAGGTAACTTGGTAGCATTCACCTCTAGTAATTGTTTTGTGATTAATCTTACCACTAACAAGATTATTTTACAGGGAAAAAGTGTTAACAATATTTACATTGTAGAATTTTCCACTTTTTCAGAAAATGAACTCACATGCTTGAGTGTGTTGGACAATAATCCCCTTTTGTGGCACAAAAGACTTGGTCATGCAAGTCTAAATTAACTCAACAAATTAGTCTCCAAGGACCTAGTGATAGGATTACCTAACATAAATATCAAGGAAGACAAAGTTTGTGAGGCTTGTGCAAGGGGGAAGCAGGTAAGATCCTCTTGTAAAAGTAAGAAGATGGTAAGCACGACCAAGATGATGGAATTGATCTATATAGATCTTTGTGGTCCAATGAGAACATTGAGCAGAGGTGGTAAGAATATGTGATGGTAATTGTGATGATTACTCTAGGTTTACTTGGGTATTGTTCTTAACATCTAAGGAAGAAGCATTTGACATGTTCACTGCCTTTGTTACAAAAACTCAAAAACAACTAGGAAATCAACTTGCATCAATTAGGTCTGATCAAGGAACTGAAGTTGAAAATACTATGTTTGTTGAATTTTGTGATGAGCACCTAGGAATCCTCAACAAAAATGGAGTAGTTGAAAGAAAGAATAGAATCTTGAAGATATGGCTAGGAGTATGCTTCTTTCTGGTAAACTGCCTCACAGCTTCTGGGAAGAGGCTATAATTAGTGTATGTTACATCATAAGTAGGTGCATGACCAGACCTCTTGTAGAGAAGACTCCCTATGAGTTACTTAAAGGGAGAAAACCAAATATATCCCATCTTAGGGCATTTGGATGCAAGTTCTTTGTGCACAATAATGGAAAGGACTCCCTATGTAAGTTTGATCCCAAAAGTGATGAGGGAGTATTCTTGGGATATTCTTCACATAGCAAAGCTTATAAAGTGTATAACAAAAGAATTTTATGTGTAGAAGAAAGTGTACACGTAGTTTTTGATGTAACTAACATTCTTTCTGAGAGACAGGAACATGAAGATAAAGCCATTGAGTTGGTAAGAGAATTGAGTAAAGTCATAGCTCAAGCTGAAGAGGCATCAAAATAAGGAACAAGTAAGGAAATAGGTTCTTCCATCCGGGGAAACCTGACAGAGGAAAATGAACAAAGAAGAAATGAATCTAATTCCCTAATGGAACCTGTTCATGAGCCTGTTCCTCAGAAACAAAACATGGGAGAAACTCCAAACAGAAATTAATTGGTTGTGAAACCTTACAAATATAAATGTTCTCATCCTATTGAGAATATCCTTACCGATCCAACTTCTGGAGTCAAAACCAGATCTTAATTAAAGAATCTGTGTGCTTTTGATGCATTCATATCTCTTATTGAACCTAAAATTGTTGTTGACGCTTTGCAGGATGCAAATTGGGTGAATTCAATGCAAGATGAACTCAATATGTTTGAAAGAAGTCAAGTATGGCATCTTGTCACAAGACCCAAGGACAGGTCAGTGATAAACACTAAATGGGTCTTCAGAAACAAACTTGATGAAGATGAAACAGTTACGAGGAACAAGGCAAAGCTAGTGGTCCAAGGCTATAGACAAGAGGAGGGCATAGATTATGATGAGACCTTTGCTCCAGTAGCAAGACAGAAGGCAATAAGACTCCTCATAGCCTTTGCAGCACACATGGAATTTACCCTTCACCAAATGGATGTAAAGAGTGCCTTCCTCAATGGCTACCTAAAGAAAGAAGTCTTTGTCAAACAATCTCCAGGGTTTGAAAGTAAGGAGTGTAGATCATGTATACAAATTGAACAATGCCTTATATGGACTCAAGCAGGCTCCTAGAGCATGGTATGAACATCTATCCAAATTCCTGCTTGAACATGGCTACAAAAGAGGTAAGATTGATAGTACTCTATTCTTGGGGGAAAAAAGTAAGGATCTACTAGTAGTACAAATTTATGTTGATGACATAATTTTTGGGGCAACCACGGAAAACTGAGTAAGGATTTTGCAAATTTAAAGGGGAGTGAATTTGAAATGAGTATAATGGGTGAGCTTAATTTTTTCTTAGGCTTACAGATTAAACAAAACCCTAATGGAACCATGATCCATCAACAGAAATATACAAAGAAGTTGATTAAGAAGTTTAAAATGGATGAATGAAAAGATATAGATACATCCATTGCAATTGCCACTAAATTAGACATAGATGAACTTGGTTTATCTGTTGATCAAAAGTTGTGTAGGGGTATGATTGGATCAATTTTGTATCTTACTGCTAGCAGACCTGACATAGTTTTTAGTGTAGGGCTTTGTGCTCGTTTTCAGGCCAATCCTAAGGAATCCCACTTGACTATTGTCAAGAGGATATTGAGATAATTGAAAGGTACTAATGATATTTGTCTTTGGTACTCTAAAGGTAGTAACTTTAATCTAGTAGGATATGTTGATACTGATTATGCAGGTTTTCTTGTGGATAGGATAATCACCTCAAGTATGTCTCATTTTCTTGGCTCATGTCTGGTATCATGGGCTACTAAAAATTAGAATTCAGTGGCCTTATCCACTGCTGAGGCTGAGTATGTTGCTGCTACCTCTTGTTGTGCCCAACTGTTGTGGACCAAGCAGCAGCTAATGGATTTTGGAATTGAGATTGTTTCATCCCTATTTTCTGTGATAACACTTGTGCTATACGTATGACAAAGAACCCATTTCACCATAAGAAGACTAAGCACATAGATGTTAGACATCATTTCTTAAGGGACAACTATGAGAAAGGATTGGTTACTATAGAATTATGTGCTATTGATAAATAAATTGCTGGCATCTTTACTAAATCACTGAGTAGAGAAAGCTTTAAGAGAAAGATGTTAGAATTAGGAATGATTAAGATCACCTAATGGGACCAATTCAGAATGCACAATAAAAAAAATTGAAAAAAATGATTTTTTTTTTTTGCTAAGAAATCTGGGACTTATGTAAATATATAGATTACTTTTTACTCAGATTCATACTATAAATAGTATACTTATGTAACATGTGTTGATATGACTCACTGATCTCTAACAAATTTTTTCTCTATTTTGGTAAATTGAGGCATGATCAGAGAATTCTAAATAAAGAACCTAGTTCAACAGTATTGGTTCATCTGAGTGACAAGGTATATTTTCTATACTCTATACAATTAGAAATATAAATATTTAAATCATGAGCAGATTCCTACAAATGTTCAACACATCAAAAAATTCTATCGAGTTATTTTTTTGAACCAGTTCCGTCCTCATTAGAATTCTAACCACAAAAATGCCTAAAATCTAGAGAAGCCTAACTGTTCGTTCAATATGCAATTTTAGGTTGATTAGACCTCTAATTGACTGCTAAATCTACCGTTACACATTAAATGAGTCTTTCCCTTTAAATACTCGTTATTAATTCCTGCAACCCTCATAATTAAAAACCGTCAAAAACCTTTTCCACTGTAAATTGCCTTCTACTTAAAAAGTTTAACTTACCAACTCTCTCAAGCAATCAGCCATAATGATGAACCCACAAGATAACCCTAAAACTCCTCCACAACCTACTCCCTCTTATTCATCCACCCCTCCTCCACCTACCATGACTCGTCAACCTAGGAGAAGGCGAATTAAAATGCTTGTTTACAAAATGGTGGCATCTGGTACTCTGTTAAAGAAATTGAACGAGAAGTTAAATGTGAGTCATGCCCAATATTTTGACTCTGATTCTGATTCGTTCAAATCTGCAAGTGAGGGGGAAGGAACTGGGTCTTTTAACTCTGAGAAGGCTCATAGATTCCCTTTTAAGTTAAGCTCTTCCTTTGCTGAAAATTTAGAAAATATGTTTGTTTTGGTTGGGCCTATCAGAGATGTGGAAATACCTAAATTGGGAAGGAGTGGAGGTAAAAAGAAAATTGCAAAAGAAAAAGAGAGAGAGGGTAAATGTTGTGATGTGAGGGGAAAAGGGAAAGGAGTGGCTAATTTCTCACCCACTTCTGAATTGCATGTACCAAGTATTTCTGGGGTTGCACAGGATACTGCGGAAGCAAGTGGCAACAAGTTAGGGCGAATCAGAGGAGGCTGCTGAGGGGATCGTTAATCTATGTTCACAGGCAAATGCACCTGGTTCATCAATTGAGGAGACCCTAGCAGACCTTCTGAAAAAGGTAGGTTCTAGTTATGATCCAAAGAAGAGGAGAACTACAACACCAAAAGCCCCCAGTACTGCAAAACCTTCCAAGAAATGAAAGGCCTCCTCCCAAATTACTACTGAAATTCATTTGCCAAAGGGAAGAGCCACAGGGAGCAGAGTGAAACAGGTTGAGAATGAATTTCAAAAAGCTTTTGCTGATAACAAGAAAAAGAGGATGGACAAAGGAAAGAGCAAGGTTGCAGAGTCCTCTGAAGCTGTAGATATTGAGGAAATGGAATAGGTCCATCAGGAGAAAGTTACAACAGTAGAGGTTCGGACCCCCAAACCCAAAAAGACCAAAACCTCTTCCAAGAAGTCTCCATCTGTGTCTAAGGCTAGTGAACCTGCATTGGCCAAGAGGACAAGGTTTGCAATGAAAAAAAACAAGTTACAATCTCTGAGGATGAGGAACGGAGTGGTGAAGAAGAGAGTGAGTCTGAGGGTGAACAAGACAAGTTGGCCATGTTTGGCAAAAGAAATTTTTTGAAGGGAAGATTGCTGAAAGATTTGGTGGAACCAAAAATGGTTTGTTTGGTTGACACCCTAGCTGCTCAAGGCTGGAAGGACATGGTCCTTTGGATGGATGGGAGATTGGCCAGAAATGAAATCATTGAATTCATGGCAAATGCTGAGATAGCAAGGCTAAAGGCTCGTTTGGCAGAGGTTGAATCTGAGAGGGATGCGCTCAGAACTGAGCTTATCAAGAAAAAGGTGAAGAATGATGGGATTCTTCACAAAATGTTGAATCTTCTCCAAGACCAAAACCAACCCTCTAGCTCCCCCAAACCTTAGGAATTCTAGCCTTTGTCTCATGAACCTGTCTAGTACCTTCAGCGACCCAGATTAGAGATTTTTCTTTCTTTTTGCTCATGGTTTTGAATATTTTTGCTTTCTGGTTGTGGATTGTGGTAGCAGTATGTCCTCTCTCAATGATATCTACTATTTTTGCTCTTGTTGAATGCTAATATTTCCTTGATATTTTAAATATGTTAGCCTGATTACTGATGATTGATCCATGATTGCACTTGCAGTTGCCTAAGTAGCCATGAGTACTTATTAAAATACGGGACTTATACTTTGTTTATGTAACTTTTTGATGATGCCACAAAGGGGAAGAGATATTGTGCTTTACATATTCTGAATATGTGATGTTTATAATCTAATTAACCTGGTCCTTGATGATAAGTGAATTTTTCTGAACTATGTATTGATGAATAAGTTGAGTTCTTACCGGGACTAAGTGAGCAAAAAGCACAGAGTTTGCCATCATCAAAAAGGGAAAATTTTTTGTTCCAAGTAAATGTGAAGTTTTGAAGACTGACAAAAAAACTCAGACATGCACCAGGTCCATCTTGTGAAGCATAGTTGTGATTAGCCCGAACATGTGAGATGCACGTGAAGGAGATAAACCTAAGTTATCAGAAGTGATATCTCCTTATCATGATCGAAAAGATTGAATATGGGATAAAAAGAAATACTCCTTACACCAAGAGAACACGGTTTAGGAAAAGGATGCACATAAGCAGAAGTTAAACGTAAATTGAGAGCAAAATAGCAAGGCAATTTTACAAGCAATTTATGTGTCATTCAAGCGTGCAATCCTGAAGCTAGTTGAACCAGATAGAAGATTCAGTTCCAAGTGTCTATCTTTTATTCTAGTTCAATTGTAGCAGGTGATTTTACATTGTACCTTTCAGATTCTATAGAAGTAATTGTATTAGGTACTTAGAGTGTTCAAGTTAGATTTAACTTGAAGTTGTTGCGACAGTTGAGGTTGTGTGCCACAACGGGATTAGAGTTAATCCTAGGTTTACAAAAGAGTTTTTGTAAATGCAGTTTTTGGCTCAGTGATTTTAGTGAAAGTTTGGGAAAATCCTACTGAGTAGTAGGTCGTGGTTTTTTCACCTTTTGAGCTAGGTATTTTCCACGTAAAAATCTTTGTGTTCTTTATTTTCTTTACTTATTATTATGTAAACAGTAGTAGTTGGAACACATAAAAGAACCAAGACCTTCTATAATCAAGTTAAGAAAAAATTGAGTACCACACAAATCCCCCCCCCCCCCCCGGTATAGTGTTGAAGTATAAAGCATCAATTCTTTTGGGGTGCGTATTGATGCAACGTGAGAAGGTGATTTCTTATGCATCAAGACAATTGAAGAAGCATGAAAAAGAATTACCCATCCCATGATTTGGAATTGGCTGCAGTAATATATGCTTTAAAGATATGGTGGCACTACTTATACGACGTCCATGTTGATATCTACACAGATCACAAGAGTTTACACTACAACTTCAAGCAGAAGGAGTTGATTTGATACAGAGTAGGTGCCTTGAATTACCGAAAGATTATGATATCGAGATAATGTACCATCCCAGTAAAGCCAATGTTGTGGAAGACACTCTCAGTCGTAAGTCAATGGGAAGGTTAGTACATGATCGCAGCCGTCTTAACACTACACAATGGTAGGAAGAGCGGGTAGCAACAGCTTTTACCCGAATAGTGGTTCGGGATGGAATTTCCACAGGGAGCTTGGAGTGGAGTTGTATTACCTGTTTAGCCTAGAATTGCGTTTGTACTTCTAATTGCACTCCTAACATTTTTTGGGATTTTTATATTTAAAACTACTATTGTAATAATTTCTAGATAAGAATACTTAGGTTGTGTTCGATGAACAATTGATAATAGTTGATCGTTTAGGGCTTGGCCCTCGAATCAAGTTTTGACTCAAGCTCGTTGACCCTTAGGTTTTCAACATGTTGGCCCTTAGGCTCTTTAGGCTGGCCCTTAGGCTCTTACGCATTAGCCCTTAGGCTCTTTAGGCTGGCTCTGTGATGCCTTCGGTTGCCTTAATTTTATCAGGGTTGATCTCGATTCCTCAATTTGATACCATAAAGCCAAGAAACTTGCCTGAACCCCCTGAACGTACATTTCTCCGGGTTAAGCTTCATATTGTGTTTTCTCAGTATGTCGAAAGTACCCTGCAAATGTTTTAAATGGTCCTCTTCTCGCAGGGACTTAACTAACATTTCATCAATATAAACCTCCATTGATGTACCTATTTTTTCTTCAAACATTCGGTTTACTAGGCATTGATAAGTAACACCAGCATTTTTTAGTCCAAACGGAATTACATTTTCACAGTAAGTATCGTATTTAGTAATGAACAAATTCTTTTCCCGGTCCTCTGGGTGCATTTGTATTTGATTATACCCTGAGTAGGCATCGAGAAAACTAAGTATCTCATGGCTGGCTGTGGCATCGATCATGCGATCGATATTTGGTAAAGTAAAAGAATCTTTAGGGCATGCTTTATTTAATACTTTATAGTATACACACATTCTAAGTTTATTCCCCCTTTTAGAGACTACGACTGCGTTTCCTATCCATTAGGGATATTTGACCTCCTGAATGGATATTATTTTGAGAAGTTTTGTTACCTCATCCTTGATGAATGCATGCTCAACCTCGGACTGGGACCTTCTCCTTTGCTTCATTGGTTTGAACTTTGAGTCCCGGCTTAATCGATAAGTGGTGATCTCTGGTGGGATCCCTGTCGTGTCAAGGTGGGACCAAGCAAAACAATCCATACTTTTGCTAAGGAATTTAATGAGTTTTTCCCTGAGCTCGAGAATTAACACCATGCCCAGGTATAACTTTCGATTGGGCAGATGCTCAATTAGTATGACTTGTTCAAGTTCTTCGACTGTTGACTTTGTGACATTGGAATCATCGGGGGTCATGAAGGATGGGGTGTCATATGATCATCATCCTTGAGATTTCCCTTCCCTTCCGATCAGGTCGAGGCTGAATTATGTGATTGCTATTTGACTTCTTGCTCTCCCTTCGATTCTGATCCCTTTATTGATGACAATGTCGATACTGGTATCACCCCATCAATCGCAAACATTTCTTTGGCAGCGGGTTGTTTGGCGCACACCGTATTGATTCCCTCTGATGTTCGGAATTTCAAAACTTGATGAAGCATCGAGAGTACTACTCTCATATTATGAATCCAAGGTCTTCCGAGCAGCGCATTGTACCTCATTTCACCTTCGATTATGTGAAACTATGTTTCTTGGATGGTTCCGGCCATATTTACTGTCAGAATGATTTCCCCATTGGTGGTTTCACTTTCATATTGAAGTCGATAAGTACGCGAGTTGCAGGCACGATTTGATCTTGGAGGCCGAGTTGCTCCACGACCCTTGATCGAATAATATTCACCGAGATACCTGGATCAATCAACACATGTTAAATTTGAATTTTGTTCATAAGGATAGATATTACCAGTGTGTCGTTGTAGGGTTGTTCGATCCCTTTTGCATCCTCGTTGTTGAAAGACAAGGTATCTTCTGGTAAGTAGTCTTGAGTTCACTTCTCCCCCGTGGCTGACACTTTGGTGTATTTGAGTACTGGCCTCGAGGGATATCGACCCCAACAATGATCATATGAATTACATGTTGTGTCTCTTCCTGCTCGTTCTACCTATTTGAATCTCTATTTTTGAAATGGTTCTTGGCCTGATCGCATAAGAATTCTCGAAGGTGACCTTCGTTGAATAGACGGGCCACCTCCTCCCTCAATTATCTGTAGTCCTCAACTATGTGACCATGGGTGCCATGGTATTTTCACATTTGATCAGGGTTCGTCTGGGTTAGATCGATCTGTAGGGGTCTGGGCCATCTAGTATTCTTAATTCAAATGGCCAATACAATACCCGATGCATCAACACTGAAGTTGTATTCGAAGAGTCGAGGTGCCTCTTTGGACCTGGAATCCCTATCGAAACCACTTTTGCTCATAAGCCCCCGGGAACTCTGACCCTGATCATTCATTCTATCATTATGAATGGGGTCACGTCCTAGCCCGTTATTTCTTTGATCTCCACTGTATGGCTGGTATTTATACGTATTCGATTGTGGTGTGCGGTTGACATCCCTTTTAACTCTGTCAGCAGGCCTATTCAGATAAATCGAGCCAACTAGAGTTCCCGGTTGATCATCTTTGTCCCTAATCTTTGACTGATATCGATTGTGTACATCAGCCCAAGTGACAGCTGGATATTCGATCAGGCTATACTTCAACTGTTGTGAATCTATGGAGCTTCGAGTATTGAGACCATGCATAAAATCTTGAATGGACTAGTCATCGGTGAGTGTAGGCAAATCCATTCTCCCCATTTGGAACCGAGAAACGAATACCCTGAGCATCTCGTTATCCCTCTGTCTTACCTTGAAGAGGTCTAATTTCCTTATTGCGACTTTAATGGCTCTTATGTGGGCTTTCACAAAAGAATTTGCAAGCATAGAAAATGAGTCAATAGAGTTGGGTGGTAATTTATGATAACATATCATGGCACCCTTCGATAAAGTTTCCTCAAATTTCTTCAATAGGACGAATTTGATCTCATCATCTTCTAAGTCATTCCCCTTTATTGCGCATGTGTACAAAGTGACATGATTATTAGTGTCGGTGGTCCCGTTGTATTTGGGGATTTCTCGCATACAGAATTTCTTGGGGATAGGCTTCAGAGCCTCACTTTGAGGGAAAGGCTTCTGCAAAAACTTCTTCAAATCTAAGCCCTTTAGAATCGGGGGTGCCCCCGGTATTTGATCAACTAGTGAGTTGTCTGTTTCTACCTTTTTGTCATTAGCCTCGATTTTCTTTTCACCTGATTCGATCTGCCTAGTGAGCTCCTCGAGTATCTTCATAACGGCGGGATCAGCCCCCGATTTATTGGCGTTCGATTCCTCCGGCCTAGTTCGACTCTAAGAACAACTTCTTGTGATGTTTCGAGCTCAATTCTGCTTGGTGCTCGATTTTGATTTTGGATTTATGCTATCGGAACTTGTTGGGTCTGTAATATTTCGAATATTATTCAAAGGTTAAGTGCGCCTTCTCTACCACATTATGTGTTCTTATCGACAGTTCGGGTACCCTTGCGGACACTATTTCCAGGATCGATGCCTAGATTTTCATTTAGGGCGATGTGCAAAACGTCATTGATAGGTACTCCTTCGTGGCCAGATTGAAGCACTCCGATCCCCGGGGTGGCTAGATTATTATTTTCTCCATGGAAGCCGATGTGGTTATAGGCGTGAATAGGTAGATCTTGCGAACAAGCCATGTTGATCTATAAATCATAAATACTCACGAGAACAAGCGTGAAGTAATCTGTGTTATGAGAATTAGTACCAGGAAATCACTACCTTAGCCCCACGGTGGGCTCCAAATTATTTATCCAAAAAATAGGATAACAATTAAACTTGTAATGAAATTTTGAGGACGTGTGATTTTACCTAATACTAATTGATGAATATGCAGATTAATAATAGAAATTTACAACAAAGCTAAGCAAAATAATGTTTGAACGGAGCTCAGTCCTCGAGCTAGAATGCCCTCAAACCAACTCGACCAAGATTAGTCCAAATACCACCGGTTGGTGAACATGTATACAAAAAAGCGTGATATAGCTAGAAAATCTAAGAGTGAATCCTCCTCTACAAAATGATTAAAACCATCTTTATATAGTAGAGGACTCCTAATTATGGTACAACTTTAATATGAAAGCAAAAACTGTGATTAGTCTAAACAGTCGTTCTTTATTTGATGTATTCCATGATTCCCATCGGGATCTTCGGTCAATCCCGGATATCTCGGATTTTCATTATCGCGCTCTGCTTGAAGACTGATATATTTAGTCTCGATCGCTACTGGCCTCAACCTCGGTAGATATATTAATTCTCGAATTTGGTGTCTTGTCTTAGTTACTTCGATCTACTCTACTACGAGGCTGACCCTTGATGCAACTCTTCGATCTCGATCAAACAGTAAAATCGGATAGGTGAATTTTAACCGTACGTATACAATTTATGTAAATCAATAGATGCATGACTTTTTTTTGAATATAGTGTTATCTTACTCAACTATCATCAATTGATTGCTTCCTGACCTCGCTAAATTCGTATAAGGGAATTCCAAAAAAATAGGATGTCACAATTGAAATTTGAACCTAAAGCAACTTTGAACGCCCGTTATTACTTTGCTTGAATTTTTCTTCACATCAATGTCAAGAGCATTCAACGGGCTCACATATAACCCAAAAAAATTGCTTTTACCTTATTTATACTGTATAATTTATTTTTTGACGAAGGAGTTCAGTCAAACCTCCATTGCTCTCCCTAGTTTCGTCCACTCAGAATAGTCAGGGTGAAGTAGATAAAATGAATAATTAATTTTCTTTGACAAATTAAGTAATGATCATCAACTATGTGTGTATACGGAATAATAAAATGCAAGATTTTGTGGGTGGGTGATTTGTCTGGAGCCACTAGGTTTAACTTACATTAATGTTACATCCAATGTTTCTCTCATAAATTGTATATTATATTGTATTCTTGTAATTAAAAATATAAAAATATATGCATCTAATCTAATATATTCACACTAAAATAAATTAGTTTATAGTATTTGACTAATTGAAGTGATTTTAAGGTAAACGAAATTGTGGTACATCACTTCAGTATCGACATTTTTTTCTCTTTTTTTAAAGTTTAAGTTGCTCGTACTAGTAATGGAGTACCTATCAAGAATTTTGAAATGTATGAGCAGCTTGTCAGAGTTCAAATTTTGTCCTATGTGCAAAACATTAAAGTTCACTTACTTATTTTTTGTTGACGACCTTATGATATTATCCGAAGGCGACGGAATCTGTAGAAAAGGTTATGGAATTTACACCATTTTAGTGGTGTTATAGGGTTGGAGGCTAATCTGGAGAAATTTAATATTTTTTATTTTGGTGTGTATGAAGATAGAAAAAATGCATTATTGGCCATAACTGGTTTCTCTGTTGGACAACTTTCTATAAGATACTTGGGACTACCATTAAGCTCAAAGAACTGGAGTAAAATTAAGTGTCATCAACTAGTGGATAAGATCGCCAATAGAATCAATGTTCTCTTACTCAAAAAAATTATCATATGTTGGGAGGCTACATGTGATTAATGCAGTATTCTTCTCTATATACAATTTTTGAGGATCTGTATTCATACTACCTCGTAATATACCAAAGGAAATTGATAAAAAGTGTAGATATTACCTTAGGAGAAGTTTTGTAGAGAAAAGGAAGATACCTCTAATAGCAGCATGGGACAAACTATATATTCCAAAGAAATGTCGTGGACTCAATATCAAAAGGTGCAATAAGTGGAACATTGCTTCTGTGGGTAAGTTATTATGGCAATTAGCAGAGAAGAAAGACATATTTTG
This sequence comes from Nicotiana glauca, assembly GCA_026770625.1. Lineage (NCBI taxonomy): Eukaryota > Viridiplantae > Streptophyta > Magnoliopsida > Solanales > Solanaceae > Nicotiana > Nicotiana glauca. Next base: position 203,685 of record MU752289.1, on the reverse strand, counting down.
GGTCAAATGGGTACATGGAGTGTACATGAAAGCAAATAAAACATAAGCACACATGTACTTCCACGAGTTTTTTCCACCACAAACAGATTTGCCGCATGGATTGGATAGAGTCCCCTGATCTCGACATTCAAGCACGAATCCCTTAAGCGCTTCGTCGGCGGATAGCAGCATGGGCAAAGCACTCTGCTGCGACGAGCAAACGGTTCTTATTGCATTCACCAAGATAGTCTTGCTCGCTCCTGAAATCTGCGGCGAGTTCAGCCACCACCTCCGGGTAGAGCTCTGCTCGATTGTAGTCATCCAGCTTCATGACTTTGCTTCACTTCCAGCATTGAAAAAGGATAAACTTTCACTATCTAGGCGCCCTCGATTGTAGTTGTATTGAAGGAAATTAAATTCTCTAAAGGTTGAAATGATGAAGTGGTACCATAACGTAAATATGTGTTAACTGCTTTAGGGAAACATTCAATAAATGGTAGCGACATTGCTCTACAGGGGAATTTGACCAGACTACCAGTGGCAGAGTCAATATAGACCTCTATTGTGCAGCCGAAGAGTCAATATAGACCTCTATTGTGCAGCCGAACCACATGTTGACTTTTTGGTTAGCTGCTCATGGTTGATTGCTTACAAAAGATAGACTTTTGAAACTATAATGCTAGTACAAGACATTGAATTAATGTGATACCAAATTGTTGGTATCACGTCGACAATTATAGAAAAAGACAGCTGAGAGAGACTGAAAGAGGAAGAAGAGACTGAGAGGAGAGAAGAAGGTAGAAAATTAGAGAGGGGGGAGGGAATTTCGAATTTTCATTAATATCAAAGTAGTCGACTGAATTATTACAACTAGATATTTATAGTATTCAATAAGATGCTAAAAATGTAAAAGCAATGCAAGAAAGATGAGCTGAAATGAGCTAAAGCATCTAAGCCTACTAACTACCTTTCCCGCCACTAACTAATATTTGAATTTAAACTAACTAACATAACTAACTTTCAAAAAGGCTATTCCTGCAATTGGCTTTCAAATGGCCTACTCTTCATGGGCTCCGTCTTCAAGGACTAGATTTTGTTTATCAATACCCCCCGTGGAAGAACATCCTTGTCCTCAAGGGTGAAAGAAGGAAACCTGGATCTAAGAACATAAGCAAACTCCAAGTAGCAGCATCAGCTTCCAAACCCTGCCACTTAACCATGCATTGTGCCATAGCCTTATTACCTTTTTTGACTAATCTGCGAGCAAGTATAGCTTCAGGGAAAGGGTATAAATGGCTAGAAAGATCAAGAATAGGAGGGTGGATAATTTCAGAGGGTATGATAGGGCAGAATTGAGCTGTGAAATATGGAAGGTGGGATGAAGTTGGACCTCAGGTGGGAGTAGTAACTTTTAAGCAACAGCTCCAAATCATTCAACAATAGGATAAGGGCCAAAATAACGAGAAGTAAGCTTATGATAGGGGAAGAGAGAAAGGGTGAATTGTCTATATAGCTGCAACTTAACAAAGACCCAATCACCAACTGCAAACTGCATGTCAGTGCGATGGGCATTGGCTTGGTCTTGCATACGTTGTTGAGCGCGTGCCAAATGATACTTAGCAAGCTACATTTTAAAGTGGCAGAGGAGAAAAATGCTTTCAATATCAGTAGAAGGAGAATCACCATGAAGATAAGGGAGGTGAAGAGGAGGAGGATAACCATAAAAGAGTTCAAAAGGGGAGGTTTGAATGGCAGAGTGGTGGGAGGAATTATACCACCATTCAGCTAAGGGTAAGAAGGAACACCAATCAGCTAGTGAATCAGAACAAAAACAGTGGAGGTAAGTCTCCAAACACATGTTGAGAACCTCAGCTTTACCATCAAGTTGCGGGTGATAAGTTGTAGAAGTGTGCAGATGAACACCTTGAGCAGAAAGGGACTCCTTCCAAAAAGAGCTAATGAAAATAGGATCACGATTACTGGTGATGGAAGCAGGAAAACCATGTAGTTTGAAAATATGATCCAGAAAAAATAGGCATAAGGGATTGAGCAGTATAGGGGTGAGCCAAGGCAATAAAATGACCATACTTAGTCAATCTATCAACTATGACCCAAATAACAGTCTTCCCTTTTGATTTGGACAATCCTTCAATAAAATCCATGTTGATATTTGTCCAAGGAACTGCAGGCAAAGGAAGAGGTTGTAGCAATCCAGCCAAAGCAGATGTGTCATACTTGTTTCTTTGACAGATAGAACAGTTGAGCACAAAATTAAGAACATCAGTTCTAATGCCTTTCCAGTAAAAATAGGCTATCAATTTCCTAGTAGTTGCATCAACAGCAGAGTAGCCACTAGATGGAGAGGAGTGCCACAGCTGTAGAAGCATGGCCCTGAGCCCCAAATCATTTCCAATCATCAATTTACCCTTCCTCCTAAGCTGGTTATTTATCCAAGTGAAGTGCTTTTGGGGTGAAGTCTGCAAAAAAGTAATAAGTTGGCTCAACTTAGGATCTTGAAACCAATTGTTGTGAATTTCATTCCAAATATCAGTTTGAACAGAAGACACCATGAGGGACATCCACTCAGCACCTGATAGTCTAGATAAGGAATCAGCAGCCACATTCTCCTTACCCTTCTTGTACTGAATTTCAAAGTCAAAGGGTAGTAATTTAGCCAACCGCCTAATTTGCAAATCAGTGTGTAATTTTTGGTTCTAGTAAATACTTAAGAGCCTTCTGATCAATTCTCACAATGAAGTGATGCCCCAAAAGATAGTGAGACCATTTAGTAACTGCAAACACTAGAGCTAACAGCTCGCTTTCATACACAGATAAAGCCATGTGCCTAGGGGCTAACCCCTTGCTAATGAAAGTTATAGGATGATCTTGTTGCATAAGAACAATACCAATTCTTGTACCACTAGCATCTATTTCAACCACAAATGGGATAGCATAGTTGGGCAATGCTAACACAAGAGCAGAAGTGAGAGCCAACTTTAATGCTGCAAATGACTCTGCAGCTTTAGCATTCCACAAAAAAACATCCTTCCTAAGTCTGTGAGTGGTCGACTAATGATACCATATCCCTTGATAAATTTGATATAATACCCAGCCAGACCCAAGAAACCCCTCAACTGTTTAACAGTCTTGGGTATTGGCCATTGTTGGACTACTTCAATTTTCCTAGGATCAGTAGAGACCCCATCAGCAGTGATAAAGTGTCCCAAGTATTCCACCCTTGAAACTCCAAATGCACACTTAGATTTCTTGGCCAAAAGATGATGAGTGATCATAGTGTCAAATACCTGCTTCAAATGCCCTACATGATCTTGCAAAGTAACACTATAGACCAAGATGTAATCAAAAAACACTAGAACAAATTTTCTAAGAAACTTCTGAAACAAGTGATTCATGAGGCATTGGAATGTGGATGGAGCATTAGTTAAGCCAAAGGGCACTACTAAATACTCATAGTGTCCAGAAAGTGTCTTGAAAGCAGTCTTAGCCACATCCTCAGGTAAGATCCTGATTTGATGATAACCAGACCTGAGATAAATTTTAGAAAAAATGGTAGCCCCAGCCAACTCATCTAACAGATCAGCTATAACGGGTATAGGAAATTTATCTTTGACTATGCACTGGTTCAATTATCTGTAGTCTACACATAACCTCCAGGATCCATCCTTCTTGCCAACAAGAACTACAGGGGAAGAGAAAGGACTGTTGCTATATTGGATGGCCCCTTGCTGCAACATTTCATTAACCAGTTGTTCTGTGATATTCTTTTTAATAGAAGAGTACCTGTATGGTCTAACATTTACAGGTTTTTAGCCAGGTAGTAAAGGTATTTTATGATCAAAAGCTCCCATTTGTGGAGGTAGAGCTGTAGGTTCAGCAAAGATCAAATGGTATTGTTGCAGCAGTTGATCAATAATGACAGTACTATCAGTTGTAGTCATATGCAAGGCTTGGTAGTGCATAGTGGCAAGTGAGCTAAGGTTGTTATCTCTCACTTGCAGCATAAGGAACTGGATATCATTCCCCTTTAGCCTATTCAAGGACTTTGGACTGGAGACCTTGAAATCCTCAGACAGTTCCCTCAATAAATGAGGCTTCCCTTGATAATTGAAGGCCATAGTAAGCTCTGAGTAATCCATAGTAATGGGACCAAGTGTTTTCATCCATAGAGCTCCCAAGACCAAGTCATATTTACTAACAGGAAATACAAGTAGATCAGAAGAAAATATGGTGCCCTGCAGAATCCATTCAAAACCCCTAACAACTCCAGATGTTGCTTCCAAGGTGTTATTGCCAAGGCTCACATAACTCACCTTAGTAGGATAAATTTGACACCCCAACCTCTTGGCAGCACTTTCATCAATGAAATTATGAGTACTACACCCATCAAGTAATATCTGAATTGTCCTCTTTTCACTATATCCAGTAACATGAATAGTTTGAGCTCCTTGTAAGCCACTTAAAGCACATAAGGATATCATAGGGGTATCACCTTCACCAGCTGTCCATTCTTTCTTAGGAGGAATCTTATCAGATTATTGCTTCATAATCTCATCACACTCACCTGTTATAGTTTCTACATCCATCACAAATAATTGCTTAGGAAGGTTACACTAGTGACCAACAGTATACTTATCATCACAAAAGTAACAAAGATGGTGTGCCCTCCTAGCCTGCATTTTTGCAGGAGAAATAGTCCTCCTGTTTCTAGCCACATTCACAGTAGTTAGGGGAGGTAAAGCCAGTTGAGGAATTAGGACTAGGATTGTGTTTGAGGGTCATTGGTTCATAGGGAGGCTTTTTGAGATGAGTAGATGACACAGAAGTAGTGTGGCTCCTCAAGGCTCTAGCATTAGCTGCTACGATTGCTTCAACTAGTCTAGCTAAATGATAGGTTTTGGATAATGTCTGAGGCTCATGCATTGTAACAGGGTTTACTAGTTCTTCCTTCAATCCTCCTAAGAAACATGATATAGCCTGGCTAACAGTTAGATCACATTGAGCGAATAACCTTGCAAAGGCAAATTGAAACTCCTTCACTGAACCAGTCTGCTTGAGTTGCTTCAGTTCTAACATAGGATCAGTATATTCATCATTAAATATTTCAATCAAGGCCCCAATATACTCATCCCAGGGAGGAAGGATAGGCACATCTCTGCATTTCAAATAGGACTAATGCCAGGCTAGGGCATCATCATCCAAATGCATAGATACTACATGTACCTTTTGATTGGTAGCAGTATTGTCAACTTCAAAATATTGCTCAATTCTATACAACCAATTTTTCAAGTTTTAACCATTGAATCTAGGGAATAACAAATTATGACTGAGATTATTAGGAACATAATATGGATTAGGTCCTAAAATTCCCTGACCTGTCTATACATTATCGCGGTTCTTAGAAGTGGAGCTATTGTCTCGTGACTGCTGGTGCAGCTGCATTCCATCAATCCAATTTTTGAGTGCTTCAACCACCTGTATCAATTCTGCATGACGATGATCCAAATCAGCTCGCAATTCTTCTATTTTCTGGTCAAGAATTGTACGCAGATCTAGCAGTTGTGCAGCTAAGTCTTCATATTGTTCCTGCCAATTCAAATTTGCAGGATCAACAATTTTACGAGGTCCCATGGCTTAGCTCTGATACCAATTGATACCAAATTACTGGTATCACGTCGACAATTATAGAAAAAGACAGCTGAGAGAGACTGAAAGAGGAAGAAGAGACTGATAGGAGAGAAGAAGGCAGAAAATTAGAGAGGGGGGAGGGAATTTCGAATTTTCATTAATATCAAAGTAGTCGACTGAATTATTACAACTAGCTATTTATAGTATTCAATAAGCTGCTAAAAATGTAAAAGCAATGCAAGAAAGATAAGCTGAAATGAGCTAAAGCATCTAAGCTTATTAACTACCTTTTCCTCCACTAACTAATATTTAAATTTAAACTAACTAACATAACTAACTTTCAGAAAAGCTATTCCTTCAAAAGGCTATTCCTGCAATTAGCTTTCAAATGGCCTACTCTTCATGGGCTCCGTCTTCATGGACTGGATTTTGTGTATCAAAATGCTGCTTATGCAATGATATGGTTGCTGAAACCCAAGACCACCCGTTTCAGGATATTCTAAGGCCAACAGAATTGCGGGTTTCCATACAAAATTGGACGGATAAGACAAAAACATGAGGGACTGGAATGCAGGTGCTGGAAAAGGCTTTTTTTTTTAAAAGCACTGGAAGTTCTTCAAAAATGAAGTAGATGCAGCAATTTGAGGGGCTCTGATCTATCACTCTTTAAAAGCGAAGAATCGGAAAGTTGTATGGGTCAGAATCTGATCTCACGGTAATTAACAGAGTTAATCTCGTCTTGAGCTAATCCATATAATAAGTGATATGGCTAGTTATTCATAACATGATTCGACTCTTGTTCGATTTAATTTACGAGGGCACGGCCCATTCACTTCCCCATGGGGACGGAAACTCAGCATGGCCACGGCCACTTGCTGCCAGTTTACGGAGCTCACAACTATAAATACTAAAAGAGGGAGCCCTAGTAAGGGGGGACTTCTTCTTCACCACTATTCTCCAAAGAGAAAAGGAGAGATAAAGAGAGAGAGGGAGAGAAGGAGAAAAGTACACATCCTGTGGGAAGATAAAACACCATTGTAAGGTTCTGAACCTCTTCATAGAGAGGCAGACCAAATTAATATCATCAATAAAAGTTGTTAATATTTCTTCTCCTAATCTTGAGTATTTATTATCATTTCTTTCAGTTGGTCCATGGATTATTATGATTTGCTATGATTTTTCCGTGACTCATATACATTGTTTTGTATTCATAAAGTATGTGATAACTTTTGAAAAAATAATTTGGCGCCGTCTGTGGGGATTTCCTAGCAAAATCGTGTAGTTCTTCCCAGGACCAAAAGGAAAGAAACACCGAAAAAGAACACAGAGGAAGAACAACCCCGCTCGAACAAGCCGAAACGGCACCTCCGACAAGAGCAACTCGAAGATCTCAAATCAAGATCCAAGTTCTCTCTCTCTCAGATCTCCGATAGTGCGAACAAGAAGAAGAATCCCCCCCCCCAAGGGAGAATCCCCGTGAGGCATCTCCCGCATCCCAGATATGGGATCCGGCCAGAAAATGGCGATGAGATATCTTAAGCCAAGAGCCACCTCAAGACAACCTACATGCCCCGATTGGGAAAACAACGCACAAACTGCCCAAAGTCTCGAATCGAAACCAAACTTCAGCACTCGATACCCATAGCGTGAGGACTCAGGCTATGCGCCTTCGCCATCAAAATTGATAATGTTCAACAACAGTTGAACTTGGACTAAGGCTATGCGCCTTCGCCAAAAAGTTCAACTGCGGTTGAACGAGGACTCAGGCTATGCGCCTTCGCCAAGAAGTTCAACTACAGTTGAACCAGGACTAGTCTATGTGCCTTCACCAAAAAAGTTCAACTATGGTTGAACCAAGACTCAGGCTATGCGCCTTCGCCAAGAAGTTTAACTATGGTTGAACCAGGACTCAGGCTATGCGCCTTCTCCAAAAAGTTCAACTACAGTTGAACCAGGACTCAAGCTATGCGCATTCGCCAAGAAGTTCAACTACGATTGAACCAGGACTCGGGCTATGCGCCTTCGCCAAAAAGTTCAACTACGGTTGAACCAGGACTCAGGCTATGCGCCTTCGCCAAGAAGTTCAACTACGGTTGAACCAGGACTCAGGCTATGCTCCTTCGCCAAATAGTTCAACCACGGTTGAACCAGGACTCAGGCTATGCGCCTTCGGCAAGAAGTTCAACTACGGTTAAACCAGGACTCAGGCTATGCGCCTTCGCCAAGAAATTCAATTATGGTTGAACCAAGACTCAGGCTATGTGCTTTTGCCATCAAAATTGATAATGTTCAACAACGGTTGAACTGGGACTCAGGCTATGCGCCTTTGCCAAAAAGTTCAAATAAGGTTGAACCAGGACTCAGTCTATGCGCCTTAGCCAAGAAGTTCAACTATGGTTAAAGCAGGACTCAGGCTATGCGCCTTCACCAAAAAGTTCAACAAAGGTTGAACCAGCACTCAGGCTATGCGCCTTCGCCAAGAAGTTCAACTACGGTTGAACCAGGACTCAGTCTATGTGCCTTCGCCAAAAAAAAATTCAACTATGGTTGAACCAAGACTCAGGTTATGCGCCTTCACCATCAAAATTGATAAAGTTCAACAACAGTGAACTGGGACTCGGGCTATGTGCCTTCGCCAAAAAGTTCAACTATGGTTGAACCAGGACTTAGGCTATGCGCCTTCGCCAAGAAGTTCAACTATGGTTGAACCAGGACTCAGGCTATGCACCTTCGCCAAAAAGTTCAACTACGGTTGAACCAGGACTCAGGCTATGCGCCTTCGCCAAGATGTTCAACTACGGTTGAACCAGGACTCTAGCTATGCGCCTTCGCCAAGAAGTTCAACTATGGTTGATTCAGGACTCAGGCAATGCGCCTTCGCCAAAAAAATTCATTTATGGTTGAACCAAGACTCAGGCTATGCGTCTTCGCCATCAAAATTGATAAAGTTCAACAACAGTTGAACTGGGACTCAGGCTATACGCCTTCACCAAAAAGTTCAACTACGGTTGAACCAGGACTCAGGCTATGCGCCTTCGCCAAGAAATTCAACTATGGTTGAACAAAGACTCAGGCTATGTGCCTTCGCCATCAAAATTGATAAAGTTCAACAACAGTTGAACTGGGACTCAGGCTATGCGCCTTCGCCAAAAAGCTCAACTATGGTTGAACCAGGACTCAGGCTATACGCCTTCGCCAAGAAGTTCAACTATGGTTGAACCAGGACTCAGGCTATGCGCCTTCGCCAAGAAGTTCAACTACGGTTGAACCAGGACTCAGGCTATGCGCCTTCGCCAAGAAGTTCAACTATAGTTATACCAGGACTCAGGCTATGCGCCTTCGCCAAAAAAATTCAACTATGGTTGAACCAAGACTCAGGCTATGGGCTTTCGCCATCAAAATTGATAAAGTTCAACAACAGTTGAACTGGGACTCAGGCTATGCGCCTTCGCCAAGAAATTCAACTATGGTTGAACCAAGACTCAGGCTATGCGCCTTCGCCATCAAAATTGATAAAGTTCAACAATAGTTGAACTGGAACTCAGGTTATGCGCCTTTGCCAAAAAGCTCAACTATGGTTGAACCAAGACTCAGGCTATACGCCTTCGCCAAGAAGTTCAACTATGGTTGAACCAGGACTCAGGCTATGCGCCTTCGCCATCAAAATTGATAAAGTTCAACAACAGTCGAACTGGGACTCAGGCTATGTGCCTTCGCCATCAAACCCTACGAGCTCGACCTCGCTCGAACCATAAAGCTAGACGATTTCGTCCTTAAATCTAACAAGTCCAACCACAGTCGAGCCGGGACTCGGACCAAGCTCCTTCACCGTTGAACTCAGAAAAACCCAACCGCCAACAAATCAAGGCACGGGTTAGGCACCCTCAGCATTCAAGTAAGTACGCCCAACTCGAACTAAGATTAGGGGCACGAAAATTTCGGCCTCGGTCGAACTACAAGGTCGCGTATCTTATCATCACGGCCAGTAGTTCGACCGCACCCGATTTGGGACTAAGTCTAAGCGCCGCTATCGCCAGGCAACGGCTCCGACTCGCTCACCCCGAGTCAAAGACGAAAATTCGTCAACAAAAAAAAACTAACATGCCTACCAGAGAAACTCAAAGGCAAATCACCCCTTTGGAAAGGGGTCATCCCCGCTTACAACTCAAAGACAAAATAACTACAAGGCAGATAACGGAAAGGAGATTTCATTTATCTATAAAGTTAATTGCGGGTCATCCCCACTTACACCCGGCCAAGGCCGATCAATATAAAAAAAGAGAAGAAGAAAAACAAAAAAAGAAAATGCCAAACGGCAAATTAGACAAGAAAAATGCATCTTTTTACTCGGCGCCATCCGCGCCACCATCTGCGCTATCATCAGCCTCTGGCGTCGCCACATCAAAACCACAGCCAATACGAGCCTCACGAGCCTTTTGGCGTGCTCCCTCGAAAACAGCTTCGCCACGATGCCGGCCTCCCACAAATTCTTATATACATCACGTTGGGCATCCGCAAAAACTCAAAGTTTGCGAGCCTGGCTGGAAGAAGCGGCCTGGTCCCGCGGGCGATGACTCTCTTCCTCCAAGGCTGTAATCCAGTCCGCCATAACTTGGGCATTCTGCTCAAAAACACCAACCCGCTCCTCGAGGTACTTTTCTCTAAAAGCCGCAGCAGCCCTCACCAACGACAGATGGGACTCATGCGCGCGGATAGCCTCCTTCAACGCCTCAGCCCTCGACGAGGCATCACTCACCTGACGCTTCAAGGCTGCGACTTCACCCTCCAATGCATCCACCTTCCCGCTCCATGCCGCTATGGCCTCCGCCGCCTTAGCCAGGCCCTGGCGTTCACACTCGGCTGCGACCCTCTTCCCCGCCTCGAGCTCCTCGTCCTTCCGATGGAGCTGCCCCTTAAGAGCACTTATTCTGCTAAGTGCTTGCTGCATTTGAAGCTCCCGCCTCTCCAATTCCTCGACCGGGGCCCGGCTACGGAGATCATTTCTCAAGTGCATGCGCATCTCCCAGCATCAATCCCAGAAGCGGCGATATTTCTCAAACACCCGCAAAAATATCGCTGAGTGGATGTTAGCTCAACGGATGCCCTCCACCTCCAGCAAATAAGACTGCAAAGCAAATGCCTAGATTAGGATAAAAAGCAAACTAAGGAAAAAGAAGAAGCAAACCAACGTCAGACTACGCACCCTCAAGCCCATTAAGGCCACCTCATTCATTTACCCGATATCCGTGACGTCCCTCAGCGACGTATTCTCGGCTTCCGAGCATAGCAGCCCAAACTGCGGCACCAAACTCTCCCCTTGGAGCAATAAGTTCAAATCCGTGGGAACCTCTATGAGGCGAGACCTTCCCTCTGTGCGCAACGCCAAATTCGTAAAGCCTTCCCGGAACATGCGGACGTCCTCGGGGTCCAAATCAGATTCGGACTCATACTCATCTCCTGCAGCGTCTCTTCCTCCTCCCACCACTGGCAAGGTAGAATCACCCCCCATAACCGCTAACGGAGCGCTCGACTCACCAACCTTAGCAGCCACTGAGGAACTACCCCCCATCTCGGCGATTGGAGCTACCAACTGAGTCACTGAAGCGACGGTATCATCACGGCCTAAGACAATCGGGGCAACCCCCACTGTTTTTTCACCCTCAAGAGCGGGAGCTACAGCCACACTCTCTTCCGCATCCGCCGGAGGAGAGTCCAAGTTAATTACTATAGGAGTAGCCAGCGTGAACACGACCCTACACCTAATCAACGGCCTCTCCTCCTTCCCGTCCGATGGCGATTCCTCTCTAGGAGACACAACCCCCGACGTCCCCTCGCCCTGAAGTGCAGCCCGTGGTGGAGAAGGAGCCGCTGAAGATTCGACTGAGGCCGCCCTCGCCATGTGGCACGGCACCGGTGCTACAGTAAGCCGGTCAACGGCACCCGGTCATCGGAAGGCCAACTGAGGGTCCCTGACACGGCGTGCCCTCCCTGTCACAGAGAAGCAAAGTTGATAAATAAAATTGAATCAAAGAAGAGCGGAAGAAGAAATCAACTTCTCACCTGTAGCAGGCCTACGGCCATGCCTCTCTCAGAAAGATGCCCATGTGCGTATCCCCTCGGTATGGGGGAGCACGGCCTCAACCCACCCGTGTATCCCAGCTAGCGGAGTTAGCGGCGACTTTTCGGCTACAAAATTGATACGAGTCAATGCTCACGAGTACAAGACATAAGGAAAAGTATAAAAGAGAATTCGACGATAAAGGAGCTTACGTGCATAATTCCAAGCCTCTGGGAACCCAGTGGGGCACGCCACTAAATGATCAGTCCTGTTGTAAAAGAAATGCTCAAAAGGGCGAGGGTCGACCTCATCGTCCAGTGTCGCAGTCAGGCCCCTCGACGCACGAGGGCACGCCCGAATCATGGTACCATGAACTCTCTGGGGAGTGTAGAGGCTGAGCACATGCTGCAGTATGACCACCCTACCGGCCAGTTCCGCATACTTAATAAACATTGCCAACAATTTGTAGAGGGAAGGAGTGAGCTGACCCGGGCATACCCCGTAGTAACGACAGAAATCCACCACCAGCATTGGGAGCAGGATCTTAAACCCCAACCTGAAGGAATAGGCGTAAAAGATACAGTATCCTCTGCGGTCGGTGTGGACCCTCTCCTCGCTTCTAGCAAGAACGATGTCTGCATAGGTGGGAATGACCCCCTGTTCTCGTAATCGGGCCATCCCAATCTCCCCCATTAACGGGGCTTCATCCACTGGATCCTCTCCACCATCGACGGTGAAATCAATCGCCAGACCTCCGGGCCGAGGTACTACCTCATCAACTGATGGAACTTCACCGGCCTCTACCTGTTCTGCACCTCTTATTGCTGGAAGTGGCCCTTCAACTACCGTAGAATTGATCGAAAAATCCATCGGAAGAGTATCGTGGGAAGAACTGCCTGCCATTGTTGATTTGTTAAAGATAAAGGAATAAAGTTTGGTGGAAAAGACAAAAGTTATCACGATCAGAGAAAGAAAGGTGAAGGTGAATTAGCAGAAGGAAAAAGTTTCTTCAGGATCACTCTCAGATAAACAACAAAGATACGAGAAGTGAATGCCTCAACCCACTTTTATAGGCAACAAATGGCTTTTGTGAAAACCCAATAGCCATCATTAACTACATGACCAACCGCAAAACGGTTCAGTTCTGCCAAAACATGTGTCATTATGACAAGCTCCACGAAGCGACTTCTCGATTATCCACCAACGTCTCGCCGTCGGAATGATTGCAATGGCCTGCGAACGCTGACAGAGTGTTTCATGCGCCTTCAAAATTCTGGACGTTACCAGATACGTACCCGGCGTACACTTAATGTCCCTCGGCCGCACCGCATACGGCCCGTCCCCCGTAGTCGACGGTTATGACCCCAAACAAATGTGAGGATCAGAACGTAACGAAGTTCGATCTCGCTCGAATCATGTTAAAATGCCACGTACCTTCACCGAGAAAAGGCGTTTAGTCTTGATCATATGGCGACTTGGTAACATAATAACAAGACGCTAACATTCTATAAGATTTAGGCCATTGCCAAAGAGAATTCGGTCTCGATCGAAGCAATAGTCGACCTCCTTATTCGAGTTTTTCAAATCACAATCGATGAAGTCCGCTCATCGAGCTCGGCCAAAACACGACCTCAATAAGCGGAGGGACTAACTGTATGGGTCAGAATCCGATCTCACGGTAATTAATAGAGTTAATCTCGTCTTGAGCTAATCCATATAATAAGTGATATGGCTACTTATTCATAACATGATTCGACTCTTGTTCGATTTAATCTACGAGGGCACGGCCCATTCACTTCCCCACGGGGACGGAAACTCAGTGTGGCCACGGCCACTTGCTGTCAGTTTACGGAGCTCACAATTATAAATACTAAAAGAGGGAGCCCTAGTAAGGGGAGACTTCTTCTTCACCACTATTCTCCAAAGAGAAAAGGAGAGATAAAGAGAGAGGGAGAGAGAAGGAGAAAAGTACACATCCTGTGGGAAGATAAAACACCATTGTAAGGTTCTGAACCTCTTCATGGAGAGGCAGACCAAATCAATATCATCAATAAAAGTTGTTAATATTTCTTCTCCTAATCTTGAGTATTTATTATCATTTCTTTCAGTTGGTCCATAGATTATTACGATTTGCTATGATTTTTCCGTGACTCATATACATTGTTTTGTATTCATAAAGTATGTGATAACTTTTGAGGAAACAAAAGTGTTTAAAGGAATCAATGTAAATACTTGCTACGTGATGCCACAGCTACAAAAATGAATTTAGAGATAGAATAAATATACACAGGAAGTCAGGAACTCTAGGAAAACTGGAAGATACAACTATTTGCTACAGCGACTTTGTAATTAGTGACTGATTAGAGGCCAATGAGTACACCTTCCTAGAAGGTGGTGGTGTGTCTAGGTGCTCTTTAGGATGTATTAATCTGGTTGTTAAATGGTGTAATATTTTACAGTTATTACCATAAAAAAAATTGCGCATACTATGTTATTCTTTTAGGGTTCTTTTCCAATCTCTATTTTGAAGATCTTCTATTTTCTAAACTAGATTTTTCCACGCCATACTTTCTTTATGCTCAGATTAGTATTTGAAATTCCTAACCTCTATTCGGGGTGTTAATGAATTTTTAAAATCGACTCAACCGATCAAATCAAACTAATTATTAGGTTTCGCATGAATCTATAATCGTACATATAATTAGGGCATATTTTTCTTATTTGATGAAAAAACAAAAAAAAATAATGAACAATGCCGAATGATTTACATGTAAAAGTATATTTTATATATTAGGTTTTAAAAATAATAAAGCATTAATATCGTTACAAGACAGCAAGTAATTAAAACTCAAAATCTCAATTAATGAACTTATTTTGTTACTCCTATTGAAACTAAATTAGTTCCAACATCTTGATTAGCAAGGCACAAGATATTTCACCGATTATGAGTAGCAAACTACAATATATTGAATATGTTTCCTCGCATATGATTTACTTTTTGAATATTTAATCTTCTAAGGAGTTCTTTGGTTGGGAAATAAGTTATCCCGTGTAGGGGTGTGCATTCGATTTATCGATTCGATTTTGACCCTTATCGATAATTACTTATCGATTATCGATTTGTACATATGCTTATCGTTATCGTTTCAATAAGGTTTCGATTTTGAGGGTTTATCGATTTGGTTATCGATTACACCAATAAGAAAATTTGCGGGATTTCACGGAAAGTATATCGCTATAAACGTGCCTAACTAATATGGACAAAAAGAAGCTAAAATAAAACGAACACCATTTATGACATAAAAATTATGTCAACAAGCACATGCAACAAAATTAAAGTAAGGGGTCAAATGTATGCCACCAACACTCCAACGAAATAAAAAAAAATAAAACAAAATACATCATCACGGCTAATTCTGTTTTCCATTAATTTGAACCTCATTCCTTTGATCTTTAAATATGATCATTCCTTAAATGTGATAGAGGAAATAATAGGGTAAGGGACTTAGGGTAAAAGAAAGGATATAGATTAGTGAAAATGATATTGCATAGCCGCTTTCAAAATAGTAGCGGAATATATATACATTCTGTATGTTACATTAATCTACATAAATAGGTAATTACTTATTTTACAAGTGTCTACAGTTTAGGGGTGTGCATTCGATTTATCGATTCGATTTTGACTCTTATCGATAATTACTTATCGATTATCGATTTGCACATATGCTTATCGTTATCGTTTTAATAAGGTTTCGATTTTTTCGATTTCGATAACAAATAATCGATTCGATTTATCGATAAACCGATTCGAATGTACACCCTAATCCCGTGACTAATTATTTCGGAATTAGTTATTTCACCCTTTCATAGGAGATAAAAAATACTACAATTCGGGGATAACTAATATCGGAATTAGTTATACCACGATTTTATCTCAACAAAACGTAGAAAACTAATCTCAAATTTAATCCCCGGACTAATTATCCATATCCCTCGTGTCAAACAAGTCCTAAGACTCTATTCTTGAGTCTCAACTTGATAATGTGACTTATATTTTTTTTGTCTTTGCTTAATTTCTTTTACACTGTAGAATAGTGAGATGGATCTCTACTCTGTCCATCTTTCGTATTTTGTTGATTCATCATCCATTAAACAGTAAAATATCTACAGAGTTTTGCGAAGTCTTATACAAGTACTATGTTATCGCCTTCTAACTTCGACTTTTATATGATATTTAGAAAAATATTGAAAATCAACTGAACTGTAACCGAGATGGTTGGGACGGTTTCGAAAAGTTTAATTTTAGTTATACAAAAAAGAGTAATCGAAAAATTGATATGGTAAAAAATTTATAAGATAACTGATCGAGCCGAACCGTTGATACCCTAACCTCCATCCTCTAAAGTTTTTCTCTTATTCGCCTCCTCTCCTTTTTTTTTCCTAATATGGTTTCCTTTTATTACGTGGTAATAGGAAATACTGTTTTTGGTTGTGCAAGGTAAAAAAAAAAAATCTCCAGTTGTATATCATTTGGTTTTTTTCATTATTTGTTATTGGACCTCCAATATCTTATTTTCCAAATTTTCATGTTTATCAAATGTTTAATGAAGTCATCTTAATTTAGTTAAAGGCATAGGTAGGATCAGGGACAAATCCACCTAGCGATCTACGGGTTCACGTAAATCTTGTAGTTTTTGTCCAAACAGAAAATGGCATGGATAATGAGGCCATCTCAATTAGGAAAACAAAATAAAGAAGGGTTCAATGAACTAAGGTATATTTAATAAAGTGTCTTATGATAGAAGAATACTCAGTTAACATGCTACATTTACCTAATCCATACAACAACTTGAACTAAGTTTAAATACATTACGTGCAGTCTACACCCGGCCTATGAATTTTAAATGCGAGGCTAATGCTTTATAATTAAGAAATACTACTATGTATTTATCTTTTTTCGTCCTGTAAGTGAAAAGGTCACAGGTAGGGGTATTCATTAAAACCTGAAAAATCGAACCAAACCGAAAATCAAATCAAACCGATCAAAAAACCGATACTTTTGTTAAAAAATACAATATTTTTAATAACTCAAAAATAATGAGTATTTTAATATTTTTAATAGCTCAATGTTTATTAACATTTAATGGGTATTGCAATCAATTATATTTTTTGTACTGTTAAAACTGACCAGATGTCTTAACCGTTTGCAAATATTAAAGTGATAATTTCCTTTAATCTTGAACAGAAGTACTTATAACAGTATCCTATTTTCTTTAATTCATTGCCCATTTACAGTGATACGTTTTCAAATTCTTAGGCATCAGTTTTCTTATTGAATTCATGGCATTTAATTCATTGCTTACGTTTTTGTTGATACCCAATTTTTTCCTACGTATTTTATACGTACTCAAAATATTCTCAAAATAGTATGTATAGGCATACCCAAGAGTTGTGGTATTTTTCCTTATTTTTTAAAAAATTTAAAATTAATTTATTGTCTATTTTAATAGTACAAAAAATTAATAATTATTTCCAGACTATCATTTTAGTGAATAATTTATTTTTATTCTCATATTTACGCCAAGGTATAATTGAGGTGATTTTTGCATATATTTATAAAATTTATTTGGTATTTTAAAAGCTATAATTGTAATTATAGCCTATTTTCCGATTAACAGTATTTTATAATTATAAAATCGCTCCCAGTATTTTTTAATTAATATTTATAAGTTATTAATTAATTTAGTGCTTTTAATTGGGTTTTAAAACTTTTTTATCTATTTTTATTAAAATAAAAAGGGAAGAAATAGTTGTTTAACATTTAGCCTCGTTCATTTTAATTATAACCCCTTTACATTTCAATTTTAACCACAAATTAAACCCCTCCAATTTCAGCCCAAAATCCCCGACCCATACCCAACTTAATGACCCGGTCCAGCCTTGATCTAATCTGAGTCGTTGATCAAGTAAGATCAACGGCCCAGGTTTTATT
>MU752289.1:115323-164716 GCA_026770625.1 Nicotiana glauca | reverse complement strand
TATATATATATATATATATATATATATATATATATATATATATATATATATATATATATATATATATATATATATATATATATATATATATAGGTAAATGTTAATAGTTTGCACTTTTAATATAGTTCTTTGCATTTACATTCTAGTTTGATTGATACTTTTCTTTTGTTTAGTATAAGGATCCATTTTGTGTTAAAAATAATATATTTTTAATTGAGTCCTTAAATTATCCATTACTATTTGATTCAACTATCATCAATATATCTTGGTAAATAATAGATTTCTCAAAGGGCAATTGATTTGATAGTCTTACATTAAAAATGCGATCGCCGGAATATGTGTTTGGTAGTATATGTCTTATATTTAAGAAAAAAACCAATAAATATCCGAAAAAACCGAAAAACCGACATAAACCGAATTGAGAAAAACCGACTTAATTAGTTTGGTTTGGTTCTAATATTTGAAAAATCGATTTACTTAATTTGGTTACTTCTTAGAGAAAAATCGATTCAAACCGAACCAGAAACACCCCTAGTCACGGGAGGTAACGCATGTGACCCGGATCACCGAAATCAGTATAGGTTTTTTATGGGCCATGGGACCCTATCCACTGTAGCCCAAAACGTGTGGGGTCCAGCAACAAGTGGATGGAGGGGAGAAAGCGTTGGCCCTTCTAAGTTCTAACTTTAGTAAAATAAACTTTAGTTTATCGATTAGGTATCTGGTTTTATTCCAATCATACAAAAATAAGTGAAATCATATTTGTTCAAATATATTGGGTTAAAAAAATGATGACATTTAAATCCTTGTTTTCTTACTATGTGCTACCGAAGGTGCATAATAAGTTATTAATTTATTTTTTTTATTTTAGCCCAAAATAAGTGTCTATTTATATAGGGGTGTTCACGGTTTGATGAAAAATCGATCCAAACCGATTAAGTAAACCGATTTTTTTTTTATTTGGATTGGTTTTGGTTTTAAATTGTAAAAACCGATAATATTTAGTTTGGTTTTGGTTCTATTTTAAAAAATCGAAAAATGAATCGAACCAAACCGATTAATTATATACAAAATTTAATAACTATTTATATACAATATAATATCTTTTGTTAATAATTTTAATTGTTATTTTGAATTTTGGTTTATCCTGTTATATCTTAAAAGATTGCCTAAGCCCAAAATAATAGGATTCGACCAATTTTCTCTAACCCTCCTCCGCACATACTTTTGCCTAAAAGAAGAGTTAAAAAAACTACCACAAGAGTAAAGAAAGCACATTCAAATTGCAAGACAACAATGGGTAAAGCTTGAGAAAGCAAACTTTTAGCTTGTTTTTTGTTCATTCTTTTTATATAAACATGTAAATAAACTTTCAGTTCTCAAAGAAATATATAAAAAGCATAAATTTGGCAAATTATTTTCAGATTGTTGTCTAGCGTTGTTTTAATATTATCGACTTATTATTATTTTACTAAGAGCCGAACCAAACCAACAGCAATCAAATCGATGGTTTGTATTTAATTTGGTTTGGTTTTTTGTTTTAAAATTTTAAAAACCGATTAAATTGGTTTAGTTTTGGTTTTAATCAAAAATCGAACAAACTGAACCGTGAACACCCCTATATTTATATAATCAAGAAAAAATTTAATTTACTTAACAAAATTATCTTTATGTACATATTCCTAAATAGTTTTCTTACTCTTTATATTAAATATTTAATTAAAGGTAATTTAATCATTCTAAATATTTTTGTATAGAATTTAGTATTTTATTAACGAGAGTGCCAAAAATTCTTATTAAAGACGTGACAATATTGAACGAATTTTCGGAGTTCATTGGAGCAAATTTGACCCTTTTATTCTTGTTTTATCGTATGACCTTTTGTCTGTCTACCTAAAGCTAGGGTGGGACCCACATCCACAAACCCTCTCTAATTCTGTGATTATAAGTATTACATGTATCATGTTGTCTGATGTACAGACAAAGTCCATGACACTTTTTGGTCCTACGTTTATCTAGTGGGTCCCAAATCTTTGCCGACATCGCTTCTCTTTCGGGCTGATGTTTTGTTTAAAGATAAAACATAATATTATTTTGTACGGCCGTTTTTAAAATAATAGTCAAAGGTATACCTATATTTTATATGTTTTATATAAAAATTATATAAATTTTATATATTTTTCGATTACGAAGGGTAAATAGTTGACATTTGCCTTTTTTTAATTGTGATTACTAACATTGTAAGCATGATTATTATGTTTTCTAAATTTATATAATACTTAAATTAAATTAATATAACTTAAATTGTTTATCTACCTAAGCAGCAGCACCTAATATGAAATATGGAGTAGCATATAGTATATGTCAAAGAAAAAGTAAAAAGAAAATAAAAGGGAAAAGATTAACGTACATTGATCAGTTTTCTCTTGCTAGGACTAATTTTTTGTTGCTTTTTAAAAATAGCTTGAAAAGGTATATTTCAGGGACAAAGGGTTCATGATAGGAGTGTACAAAATCTAACCGAAAATCGCACCAACCTAAAAAGTCAAACAAAATAGATTAAAAAATTCGACTAGATTTGGTTTGATTTGATTTGGTATTTATAAAAAAACTCGAACCAAACCGTTATATATATATATACTTTTAAGACTTTTTATAAAAAAAAATTTAAATATCTAAAAAATTTGCGATTCTCTTATGGGATGTAATATTTAGTTAAATATAAAATGCTCTATTTTTATTAACTTTAAATAATAAGTTGTATGATCACTCTCTTATCAAGTATTAGTAAAATCCGTCAGTTTCTTTGTTCTTCCATTCACATGTCAAGATCTATTAAATTATTATATATTTTTCGAATTTGAAGTGGTATTTCAATAATTTAAAATTTAATAGAATATTATTATACAGGCAGCATATTAATTTTTATGTTTAATTATTAAATCCAGTAAACCTTGAAAGTGTACATTGACGAAAAATTATTTTTAAATGACCGATAAATAATTATCATGTGTTACTAAGAAAATTCTACCATAAAAATATTTTAATACATTATATGTTTGTTAATTTTTTAATTTTTACTAAATATATATTTACTTATAAAAATTTAATTAACAAAGTAAGATTAAATAATATTTATGTAATAAAAAAATCCGAGAAACCGGATAAAACCGATTAAAAACTCCCTAGTGCGTGTATATGCATTGTATCAATATGGTAAAATTGAATTTTCTGTTTAACCTAGTCCATAGTTTGAATGTGATCTAAGCTTTTCTGCTTGATTTTTGGTATAAACATTTTAGTTGAACACTTTGAACCATCAAAAATCAAATAGAAAAAACCCATTGCTTACTTATTTATTTTGGTAGTGAGGATAATTATTATTCAACTAGTCTTGGAGACATGGTACCCAATTATATTACCTATATATGTTGTCTTTTACAATAGCAGAAACGAAGTTAAGGAGTTATAAGATAGATCCTTAACACTCAAAAACATCTTCTAAGTTATAAATCATCATTTGCAAATACTAATTAATAGCTAAACCAGTATTTTAATTATATTATTATATATCTATATGTCAAGATTTGAAAGGAACAATCTCTTACTTGGAATTGATTGCATTGTGTATGAACCAGAAAAATAACACCACAAGATTTGAAGAAAACGAGAATCTTTTTTTCTTGCTATTGTTCTTCAACACTTGAGTATCAACTTTCTTGAGAGAATTTCAAGTTTGTTTATACATATAATTTTGCTATTTGGGTTGCACAAGAAGAAGAAGATGATGATACTGGATATATATTTTTATGCACATTAATTTATAAGGTCGATTTAAAAGCCAAGTGTTGGCTGTTGGGACCTTATTATTGTTTTCTATCCACTTGTCCCAAAATGGGCCTATCCTCTAGTCTAAAGTTAGGTAATGCCTGATCGGCGACGGAGTCAGAATTTTTATTAAGCGGTATCAAAATATATAATAAATATACTAAAAAATTAAGAGAGTTAATACATAGCATATATACATATAAAAAAATATTTACCTATCTACACAATGTATTTTTCCCGCAAAAAGGTATCATTTGACACCTCTTCCTATATATATATATATATATATATATATATATATATATATATATATATATATTGTATCTTTTATACTAGTATTTGTGTAAGTTACGCAAGAATTTTTATGTTTATTTTATGTAAAATAAAAATACATATATTAAGAATGCACGAATCAAAATCACTAAAATGACAACACCAATATAGTAAAATATATTTAATGTTTAAGAAATAAACACCTATTTTAATTTTAAATTATAAAATGTATAGTACTAATCTTTATAGAATAAGCTATATAGCCAATAAGAAATAATCTTGTGATGTAACTCATGGTATTATAATTCTTGCATAACTTATCTTTACCAAATAACTACTTACATGGCAAAAAAAAAAATTAAAATTTTGTAAAGTCCATATTCAATCAAACATATTAACTTAAATAAAATATTTAAAAAAAGAGAAATTAATTCGCAGCAGTCTAAAAAGTACATCGAATAACATTAATGAGTAATGACAGCAGGAACAAGGAAAGATTCAAAAGTGACAATGATTTAAAAAAAATTGAAAAATAGAACATATTACTAACACAGAAATTCAAAATGATGTAAAAGAAGAAAGCAGCGTTGTATAATTAGACACGTAATGGAGTTGAAGGTATAAAGCCAATGAATATACATCAACAAGATAAGATTATGTCTTTTTCTTATCCAATTAATCCATTTTATTGATTCAACTACTTTGGTCCCAATCATTTCCCTACTTTGATTGGACCACAATACTAATATTATTAATAATGAATCATAGCCGTTGAAAAGCTAACTATTTTGGAACCCACCATTATGTCTTTTTCCTTTTTTTTTAATTTTCAAGTAATATTTCCTCAATCAAGAAAATCCTTTTTTAGCTCCTTTGCCCTTCAAACAAAAGCAAATTTAAAGCATGTTTATTCTTTTGTCAAAAGGAGGTAGGACTTTTATTTCTCTTTCGACTTCTGAATTTGACATAAAATCAATCACCTCAATTTGTTTAGATATACTACTAATTGGGTCCAGCAAATTTGTCATCTTTAAGCTATGACTTAATCTTTGAAAAGTTCATTAATTAATAAATTATTCTTTGGAAACTGAAGTTCTGTAGTTTAACATAATTGACTAATGTTGCTGGTTTCTTGCACAAAATGGAAAAAAGAAAAGAAAATTGGAGAAAAACAATCAAAGAACTTCCTATTTTTACTCTCATTACTTGCTAATCTCTTGCCAAAATTTAAGATTCTTAAATACGATACATTGTACAAGCTTTTGTTTCCTTATTGGAATATTTGCAAGTGCTTTATAGTTTATATTCACTAGCTTGTTAACCATGATCCCTTCAAGCTCGGGCAAAACTAGTCGGGTGCAAATGGGATCCAACTAATCTCCCTTTGTTGAAAAATTATACCGTATTTACAAAATAAACTCTTGTTTATGTAGTAAATATTAAAATTCTTCTGATTTTTTTGTGTGTTTATTATTTATACTATATAAATTTAGTTAGTGAAAATTTATTATATATATAATCAAGAGGAAAAGCCTGCAGGATCAAATCGTCTATGATGAGCAAACAAGCTATAACTAAGGCATAGGAGTGGTAAACGAAGCGTCGGATCGGATATGGTTTGGGTCAAAAATAGGATTGGATAAATTATTCGATCTGATCCATGTTTAATACGGATAAAAATGGGTTAACCAACGGATAATATGAGTTACTATATTATTCATGAATTTTTGCATGTGATTACTTTTGGAAAATTCTTAATCTCTCTAACTTGAGGAACCTCCAATTTGAGGCTTTACAAACGTAAAAGTTAGATCCATTAGTTACTCATTGCTTATCCATTTTCTAAATAAATAATATGGTTTATCCATATTTAATCCGTTTTTAAAAAATTAATTATCTAACCCATTTTTTAATGAATAATATAGGTGATTAACTGTTTTCTTTTTAACAATTTTGCGACTCCGGCAAAGTGCAAGTAACATAGTGATAATTTCCACGACATTACTAAAATACTTTTTAAGTTTTGGGAAGGCGTGAGCAAATAAAGAAAAAAGAGTAGGTCCCACATTAGACCAAAAAAAGTATCGAGCCTACGAGGCAAAAGGATTTCTGGACACATGTGACCTTCTTGAAGCCAAAAACCCATCCCATTAACATATGCAGACAAGTTGGAAAAATAGAAAGGCAAATTTGTCCGTATGAAAATTACATATCTATTAAAGTCCATGTAATCCAAATAATCAGACATGAAGATATTATCAAAATATCCACAATTGAGTGATGTTATATTAGTATTAAAATAAGTAGTACGTAGCATATTTTTATGCAGTGAGCCAGTGACTATATAAAAAATTTAAAGTCGGCATATCATGGACTTTTTATAACCGGAGAAAAAAAAAAGAGAAATAATCTGTAACTGTGTGTATATCAGCGAAATGAATATTAGTAGTAGTAAAAATGTAAAATGCTTGGAGAGAAAAAAAGATGAAGAAAGGCAAATGGTGGAATCCAAAGACTGCAGTGAGTGATTCCAAGGACTGTTCAAAGCAAGAATTTATTTGATATTGTAATTGCAAACGCACAAAATGAAAATGAAATACTAATAATATTAAAGAGATAGGGTCCTACACCAACTAGTTAGTGACAAACTATATTCTCATGTAGTGCACAAAATCAACTCTTCTTTTTAAACCCACCCATCTCAATCTATCTACATGTATGTGTTTCAAAGATAGCCACCTTTACCCATTTTATAAATCACACCAACCAATGATAACCAACTTCCCCCTGCAATCTCCTCTATCAGAAGCTGCTAAGGATACACTTCCCTTTTTAGAATGCTCAGAAACAGTGGTACATTAGTAATTAAAATAACTTCTCATTCATCACAAATAATATACATGTATCAAATGAGACAATACCAAGGGAGTAGCATGTCACTATTTTCCCAAGTAAGAAAATTGAAGGAAATAAAACAAGTGCTAAGTCACAAAGTTGATTCACAAAAGTCTCCATCTTAAGCAAAAAGAGAGTAACTATCATAACCAATGACTAATAATGTTCCCTTCCCAAAACAAAGCAGTGATATCATCATTCACTAATTCCTGTCTTTCTGTCCTGACAGAGAGACTATTTTCAGCCATATAATAATTAAAGAATGCAAAAGGAAAAGAAACCAAAAGAAAATCTTGAGGGCTAATCCATCCATTTATATGTGCCAAGACATACACATATACACCTTGCATTACTTATATATGTCCAAAAAGGTACTGTCCAGAAACTGCTCTTCAAGCCAGTAGAAAACACTTTTAATGAGGAAAGGAAAAGAATAATGAATTACTGAAGCACCAGAATTCCTACTAAAAACAGAAGGCAATTCAATTCAAGCCTTCACTCTTCTTAGTTCTTATCACTGACCTGCTTCCCCCACCACCACCCCCCAAAAAAAGGAAAAAAGGAACCCAAAAACTAATTTTTTTTTCCTGAATCTAACCTCCTCCATCAACCATGCAGGACAGAGCTGATCAATTATCCTGCAAATCATCCTTTAATCGTCAAAGCCAACCGGTCAAGCAGCGCTTTCATTCGTGATATCCTCCTCCCTCTAAGCAGTCAGATTACACACCACGGGAGCGCGTCATACAACATTAATCTAAATGTTGATTGACTTGCATTCCAGGCAAAACGCATGCAGGATCAGTCCTCAAAAACCCGCATAGTGCCCCTTCAAAACTGCGGTGGGTTCTTCATTCCAACTGCTTTTCATTGATGTGCCTCCCCGATCAGCTGTGCCATCAAGTTGTACAGTGTTCATTTCTTCTCAGGCTGCCAGCACGCATGCAAATTGTCATTTCCTGGTCAAGAATTATGTTTCACTTCATGAATTACTTCCCCATTCAATCTAAATCATTTTTTTTTTTTTGCTTTAACTCCGAAACTTATCTACCTAGAAATGGAGCTGAAATGCAAATAAAGGATGACGATGAATCTACTCACCCGCAGATTGTTTTTGTTCAGCTGGCTTCACTTGAACTGCTGCAGGAACAGGGTGAACATACGAGAAACCAGCAGGCAAAAGCTGATGTTGACTTCCAGATGTTGGTGTTGTATATTGGGCCGCATGAAGGATGCCCTGCGAGGGCAAGACTCCACCTTTCATATTACTAGCAGCTGCTGCTGCTGCAATCGCTTTTGCAGGATCAGAAGTGGTGCCACCACCTAGAGTAACAGGACACAAAGTCAACATTCCACTTGATGATGATGCCGTTGATGAACCAGTCGGTTGTTGAGCTGGCTGGTCTGAACGCCTTCTTTGAAGATAATATCCCCCAGTGGCTTGACCAGTAGAATTTGTACCAGTAGAATGCGGGGGTTGAGCTTGCATATATGGACTTGAGAAGAACAGTTGTGCTTGCTGCATACTCTTCTGTAAATGCTGCTGTTGTTGCTGTAGTTGCTGTTGCTGTTGTTGCATTTGAGACTTGGTCCCACTGCCTGAAGTTGAAGCAGTATGAGGGTTTCCAAGAATTGACGGCACATTCCTTCCACCAGCAGGTGATGACTTTTGGTTGGGAAGTGAAGGCGAGGATTTACCCTGCTGTGTTGACAATGATGAGCTTTGGCCGCCGGTTTTATTGCCTGCAGAAGCAGAATTTGTATGCCTTGGGCTTCCACTGGCACCTTTTGAGATTGAAGAAGTTGTAGGAGAGCCAACCATCATGGGGGAAGAGGGAGACTGGTTATTATTAGGGGGCTGTTGTCCCTGTGGAGGAGCAGCTGATTTCTGATTTGTGCCAAAAGATATCTGTGTGTGGCTTTGCTGGGATCTAACCTGCTGTTGGGAAAGGTTTTTCAGAGAAGAAGTGGACGACAAAGATGATTGAGCTTGGGACGTAGATGTTCTGGTAGAATTTTTCCACTGAGGCGACTGAGCTTGACTGCTGTTGTTACCAGTCTGTACAAGGTTTTGAGGAAAAGCAGACATTGCATTTGGAAACTTTGAAGCAGCAGAAGCCGACGATGTCAAGTGATCAGAGTAGGCATTCCCATTACTAGAAGCTGGTGTCTTACTCCGAGCAGCAGCAGCCGCAGCCATCTGCTGTTGCTGTTGCTGTTGCTTATGAAGCTGAATCATCTGCTGCTGCTGATGCTGAATTTGAGCTTGTAACTGTGCATTAGGGACATTTACAGCTCCCATAGCATTTGGCATTGCAGCTCGAGCAGTCCATGAAGCACCAGATGGAAGATTTAAGGACCTTGATGAGCTATCAATGACACTGTTGGCTGCAATATTAGAACCGGAGGCATCGGACATCTCAGACCTTGAAAATGCAATAGACTGACCAGCACTTCCTGAAGGCTGCTTCATAGCTAAACCTTTCCTTTCAGCATCAGCCCCAGACTGGTCGCTGGATCCAGATTTACCATCCTCGGATATTCTGAAATTTTTCTTCTGCTGCACGGCCTGAGCAGCAGCTGCAGCCATCTGTAAATTTTGCCTCGTAGCTTCAGGGAGACTCTGAAACATAGCATGATTCTGTACCATGGACATCTCAATGCCAGGACCAGCAGTGGCTCCATTTAAAGAAGCAAATGACATGGCAAAAGGCTGAGGCGGCACTGATTCTAGACTCGTTTTTAAACCTTGTTGTTGCTGCGACTTCTTCTCAGTTTGATGATTACTGCCACCACCGGCAGAAGACGCAATACCAAAAGTAGCTGGAGGAGTCATCAAACCAAAGTTTGAGGGATGCATGGGCATAGCAAAATTCTGATTGTACACATTCATCGGTCCATGAGACCTTTTCCTCTCTGTAGTTGATGGGCTATCTTCACTACCCACCTCATTTTCAATATGGCGTGTCTGTTGAGGAATATGCTGATTTTGTGACTGTGCTGGGGACTGAGATGAATGATTCTTTGACCCAGGAAAATTATGCAAATTGCCACCATTAACAGCATTGCCTTGGGACCTCTGCTGCTGGCTCTGCAAATTTTTCTGGGATGAAGAGGATCCACTAGACATGCTTGTGTTTTGTTGACCTTGCTGCATTTGTTGCGACTGCGATGTAGGCGGCGGCGGCGGCTGCTGCTGTTGCTGCGGTTGCTGTTGCTGAACCTGGGATTGATGAATCATCTGGGAAGAATAGAAAGAACCATTGAACAATGGCATAGGCTGCGGATGAGCTCCTCTATAATTTGGAGGTGCTCCTACAGCGGGTATTGGGAAAGCATACGCATTATTCTGCAATATCGCCAAGTACTGAGCTTCATTAGGAGACATATTTGGGTAGTTGAAACTAATTGCAGTAGCAGCTCCACCAGCTGCCGCTGAAGCAGCAGTGCCAGCAGCAGGATTGGATGTGTTAGACAAGGCTGCATCGCCCGTTGTGCTAGGTGACTTTGTGGGACCAGGTCGCACAGCAGCACCTGCCGCTGCCTGTTGTTGATTTATAGGGAAGATGAAAGTAGGCCCATGCTGTAAATTCATAAAAGACTCGGCAATTAGCTACTCCTCTGATCTACATAAAAAGTTCCAAAATAGAGAAACACAAGAGATTAAGGTGCTAATAAGCTGTAAAAGACTGTACCAGTAGATTGTTAGGCGCAACAGGCGGCAACGCTTGCTGGAGTAATATTTGCTGCTTTCTCTGAGCAGTAGCATCTGCAATGTTTGCAGGCTGGACTTTGTCTTTACCAACATTATTAGGGAAAATGGCAAGCCCCTGACCCTTATCTGGCCCAGCACTTGCTCTCCCAGCTAGATCCGTCGGCGGCAGAACATTGAGATTGGTCTTGGCTCCATAGAATGGAGCAGAGCCAGCAGCTGGTGGCCAGAAAGGATGCATCTTCATGAATTGCTGAAGGCAATGTATGTTCCTAGCAATGTAACAATGTGTCGCACATCTTTTTGGCCGCGGTTGAGAGAACAGCGGCTGCATAACATTGAAAAGCACAAAAAGGGGGCAGAAGAGCATGCATCAAACTCCAGCCTGAAAATGACTAAGGTGGAAAGAGAGAAGAGAAGTGAGAGAGAAACCTGGATTGGAGCAGAGGAAACTGTGGTTCCATCCATAGCTACAACTCCTTGTAAAGGTGCCATGTATCTGCTGACAGGAATTGAGTTATTTCGCCAGAAGCATTTACACCACGGATCTAATAGTTTGTAATATCAATTAGATGAGCAATTAAGTCAAGCCAACCATACCCCATGGGAGGAAGCCCACCAGGCCAGCTAGCCATAGACATTGGCATTGGTAAAGAGCTTGATTGACCTGATATAGAAAACATCACCCCATCAATAAAAAAATCCAAGGGAAGATTTCATTACAATCAACCCTAAAAATCAACACTTACCAGTTTTTTCTACAATTGGTTCTTCTTTAGTAACTTTTTGTGGTGGACGCTGCTGCTGCAACTTTTGACTCTGCTGTTGGAATTTGCTACTTACACCACTATCCTTTTCTGGCCTTTCCAAATCTAGCTGAAGATCAATATTCCTACCCCTGATACCCTCACTTGTCTTATGAGGATTAAGTTCCTCAAGGGCTGCTGCTTTTGTCTTCTTTTCCTCAGCTTCAACACTGATCCCTTCTTCTTTTTCAACCTTGCCAATCCTCTCATTATCCTTCTCCTTCACTGATGGCTTCATTTCCTGTTCGCATCATCAGCCAATTCATTCATCAGATCATCCTCAATATCCTCGAGGGGGGAAAAAGAAAAGAAAAAATGAATACTAACTTCTACTAAAATAAGCTTCTTATCCACAGCTGCTGATCCAAAATCTATCTCAGCTTCCCTTTCAGGTGATGATCTTAACTGTGGTGGAGGAGCCTATAAAGAGATTTAAAGGATCGATTACCAAACTTGGAAAGAAAAAAAAAAACTGAAAAGAATGTTTTAGGCATATCTTCATCCTCACCATAAGATCTATCTGGAATTTTTCCTCTCTCTGACTTTCAACTTCTGAAACAATCCTGAAATTCCAACAACACATGAATCAGACACAAAAGTTGAATTACCAGCAAAAAGATCAAACCTTAGGATAGATACTCACACTTGGGTAACTGCAACAGCATCCTCACGATTACTATTTTCTGCTCCCAAAGTAGAAGATTCCTTCACTTCCTCCTTACTCTCCATAAATTCAGATTCCTCAGGTCTCCTCTTGGCCTCAGATTCCACCTTCATCATCTCCGGTACCGGATCCGATGCAACCGGCAAACTTTGTACAGAAGCACTTAAATCATATAAAGATACACCATTTTCAGCAGCAGATTGTGGGGTCTTCTCCAAATTAGGAGAAGAAACCTCCATCTTCACTGTTGTCTGATCCATCTCCACTTTAGAAGATGAAATGGGGCTGCTCCTTACACCAAATCCTCCAGGATTTTCCAAGACTTGCCTCGGTCTTTTCCTCTTTGGAGCTGCACAAAGCCAAGACTCATCAGAACAGAATCAAGAAATGGGATTTTTGTGGGTCAAAAGATTGGAACTTTTTTAATTATGCTCACCAACAGCAGATAAAGGAGTTGCTGATGAGTTAGAATTTGAAACAGGAGATGAAACTCTGGATCTGTTATTGACTTCTCTTGTTGTATCATTTGTTCCTCCTCCACTTTCTTTCTTGGATGGTCCTTGTGACTGAGTCTTCAACCCGTATAACACTTCAGCAATCTCAATCTCTAGCTCTTCAGGGTTGTTGGATGATGAAGCTTTTGGTGGTGACTTTGCCGGCGGCCTTTTTTGTCCATTAGGCTTCTGCATCAAGAGTTAACAGAAAATCAGTTGAAATACATACATCAAACTAAAGAAAATAGAATCAGATTTAAAAAAATGAGACTCACAATTTTCTTTCTGACTGAAACATTGGAAGAAGATGGAGATAAAGGAGCTGCCGGTGATTGTGTTGATGTTGCCGGAATATTCTGTCTCACCGGCGATGCTGTCGAAACTTGCTGATGTATTTGCTCTCCTGCAATAACACCACTATTACCACCAACACAACCACCACCGCTGACCCCAGAAATCCAATCATGTGACCTCTTAGTAGATGCTGAAAATCACCAAAAACACCCAAAAATCAGAAAAGGGTCAATCAAAAAATCCTCAAAAACAACAATAATAAACAAAACAGTACCAGAACGGGCTTTTCTTGGGACAGAAACACCAATCATTTCATCACCAGGTTTCCAAACAGGAGCTGCTGCTGCTGCTGCTGTTGCTGTCCTAAAAACCTTTGTATTATTCGGTGGAAAACTCTTCCTAGGAGGCTGTAAATGATGACTATTATGATGAAGGTGGTGATTTGAAATGGACCCCACCGTCACCGGTACCGGAGGATTCGGCGGCAACAACCTTGTACTACTACTACCTGAAACACCAACGTTGTTTGTAGTAGTAGTAGTAGTTGTTGTAGTAGTAGTAGTATCTTCATCTTCTTCTTCTTCATCATCGTTTACACTTTCTTCTGAACTATCATCAACACCACCAATTAACCTTTCACCTCTCCTCCTCTTACTCCGACTTATCCTATCTCTATCTCTATCCCTATTATCCCTTTCTCTTTCTCGTTCTCGTTCTCTTTCTCTTTCTCTTTCTCTTTCCCGTTCTCGTTCACGATCTCGATCTTTCTTCACTCTTTCCCTTAACCTTACAGATTCTTGTATCTCTACACCCCCATCTTCATCTGCAACAAAAACAAAAACAACAATTAGTCCATCAAGGGAAAAAAATTAATTTAAAGATTCATTAAGAAAAATTATGGATCTAAGATTTATACCAGGGGAATCTCTAAGACTATTAGTTCTATGTCTACGTCTTGATGATAATCCATTAGATGTAGCTGCCGCTGCTACCATACCTCCACTTCTTCTTGCTTCTCTGTTCCTATCCATTTGTTTGATAGAGAGAAAAAAACAAAAGCTTTTCTTTTTTCTTCTCCGGTGAAAGGTATAAACTAACCCCAGATGAGGTATAGCATAATTCACCGGAATTTATGGCCAGTTTCGCCGGAAATGGATTTTTTTCACTTTCAGGCCGGAGATAAAACAATCCCACAAATTAATTCTTTCAAAGATCTTAACTTTTCACAAATGGGTGTGTTTTCTGGGATTTCTTCTCCTCTTCCCTTCTCTCTTCTCTCTTCTCTCTCCTCTTCTTTCTCTCTCTCTCTCTATCTATCTATCTTTGTTGGGTCTCCTTTTTCTGCTCTCTATCTTCATCAGCTTTTGGCTATATCACACTCTTCAAACCCTCGTGGAAGGTTGAGATCTATCACTTTTGACAATTCCTTTACATCTCCCACCGTCCATTAACCATCTCATCCTACGGCTATTAATCTATCTTGCCAGCATGGCATGTGCTCGCACCGTCAGATTCAGACTGACACGTGTCGGTCATCTCCTCACCATGTTCCTGATTTAAATAAAGTTGGGTGGGTGGGTGACTAAAATAAGGAGGGAGCTTTTTTGTTATTCTGACAAAAACAATACATTTAATTTTCGTGGGCCCCGGTGTGTGGGGCACTTTTCACGATTGAATGGAACAAACAAAAGTTACCCCTCCAAGTTTTGTTTAGGTGACCGGCTATAGCCGGTTGATAAATGTGTGCGACTGACCTTGGTAAAAGCAAAAAAACATGACGATCACAAGGAATCTAGGTGACTGCAGAAAATATCGTTCCAGCCGGTCAAATTCATTAATTATCGGGTTTTACTTACATTTTTTTCGCTATTCAAAATAATTATTGTTTTTTTCTTTTTTTATTTTTTAGTTTTATTAAAGTGAGTACATTTAGTACTGTCCAGTTCCTTTTTTCCACAAATAGACAGGTGGGGCCCGTGTGATGAAGATCTAGAAGTAAACTCAACGGTGTAGATCATCCGATTGTCTAGTTGGAAACCACCTGAAGCGTTAGATGGATAAGTGACGTGGCCATATGCAGTTGTTTAATTAAAGGCTTTATTAGATTCCGATTATTAAGGCCGAGCTTACGTGGCATCTTAAGCAAGATCTGGGCCGTTGGAATTGAAAGATCGAACGGTGAAAAGTGGACGGGCAGCGGAAGGAAAAAGGGCAGTCACGGTCACGGAACTTCCCAGAAAAAGAATGGGGCCCAGAAGTTATTTTGACGCTGCTCATTGGGAGGAAATTTTTTTTTTTTTTTTTTTTTTTTTACAATTTGCGTTAGGCCATATTGTCACGTTCTGTAGTGCTTTGTAGTTTGTGGTGGCTAAGATGTGGACCCCAAACTCCACATTTGTTTTGTTTTGTTTTATTTTTATGTCTTATGGTTGAAGTGAAAATGGTGGTGGTAGAAAGTAGGCAAGTGAATTGAATTTCGTTTTAACCGGACAAATGATGAATCTAACTTCTTTTTTATTTTATTTTTTAAATGATGATATAATATTTATAAANTATTTTGACGCTGCTCATTGGGAGGGAAATTTTTTTTTTTTTTTTTTTTTTTTACAATTTGCGTTAGGCCATATTGTCACGTTCTGTAGTGCTTTGTAGTTTGTGGTGGCTAAGATGTGGACCCCAAACTCCACATTTGTTTTGTTTTGTTTTATTTTTATGTCTTATGGTTGAAGTGAAAATGGTGGTGGTAGAAAGTAGGCAAGTGAATTGAATTTCGTTTTAACCGGACAAATGATGAATCTAACTTCTTTTTTATTTTATTTTTTAAATGATGATATAATATTTATAAAAGTTTGACTTTTTTGGTTCCGTTTTGATTTTTATATTTACGAATCCAATACAATGAAATCAAATTGGATCGACTAAATACACTCATTAAAAGAGAATTAAGCATAAAATTTAATGATAATTGAATTATACACCTGTAAGATAAGATATTAATTTATTCGTATGAAATTGTTACATTTTGGACAAACTTTACGTGGCTAAATTACGGGGGAAATGTGGGATAGTAAAAGCCATCACACTCCAAGCTCGCGGATTGTTTCCTTTGCCTAACAGAGCTTACATATTTGTCCCTTGTTAAGCTAATGCTAGCCCAAAAACATGTGCATCATGCCAACTTATATTATGCCTTGTGTTGGTGGAATTAATTTTGAGTTCTTCATCGAAAGAAAAGTTGATAGGCCACTGGATTCCGAAGATGAAGAGGAGAGGGATGAAGACTCTCTGCTTCGTGAGCCACGAGCCAGAAGACGGGTCATATCTGATGATGAAGCTACTCCCCCTCCTCGTCCTATTTCTGTGTTTGTGCCTGAAAGTGCTACTTTAGTGAGTTCTAATGAAGAGACGCCTGCAGCACCTCGTGACTCTACTAAATACCTCTTTTCTCGTGGATTTGATGATGAAAAATTTGGCTTAATTTCTGAGGAAGCGCCTCTTGCCTCTTTTCCTATGTCTGCTCTAATGGAACCTCAATTGCATGTTCCTACTGTTGCCGTTACTGCTCCACCCGTGGCTATTTTGACTTCTTCGACCGTTCCTATTGCCACAACTTCTCGTGCTGAAATTGTTTCTTCTAATAGAAGTAGGACAATGACACAAGTTACCATTGAGATTCCCTTAAATAGTAACCTTTTGAAGAAATCAGACCAGGCTGACGTGTGGTTAAAACCACTGATAGGCCCAATTGAGTAGTCTAAACTGGAAATTCATAGCTCTTAACTTGGACGAATGATATTGTGCATTCTTTCTTGTAGGTATAAACCTCGCCTTTTTATCTTATTTGATTTTTCTTTTATCATTATCACATTTATTTTTCTCACTATGTAAATCAATCACATTGGTACAGAGATTATGAAAAGGATCGCTCATACATAGCAGCTGATGCATGACTATCATACTAAGGCAAAAAATTGGAAATAGTAGTACGAGGGTCTTCAACTTGAGATAGAGGTTTTAGAGGAAAACAAGTATACCTTGGAGCAGCAAGTAAAGGTTTTGGCAGCAGAACTAGTGGTTGTGAGAGCCTCTTCAAATCAGGCGGGCAAAGACAAGAGTCTTCTTGAATCTTCATTTGCTGAACAGCTTTCTAGAGCTATTGAAGAGATCAGAGGTCTGAAAAACCTATTGAATCAGAAAGAAGTTTATGCTGGTGAGCTTGTTCAAACGCTCACCCAAGCTCAAGAGGATCTCCGAATGTCTTCTGATAGAGTTCGATTTTTGGAGAATTCACTTGCTCCCTGCAGGCTTCTTATGATGTTGCCTTAACTGAGAAGGAGAACTTAGGAATAAGATTGAGCATTGGGAAAGAGACTATGAAGCCCTTGAGGACAAGACTGCCGTTAAAGTAAGTTGGGCTTTTTTGAACGCACGCCATGATACTTTAACGGAAGCAAGCCAGGAAGACTTTGACTTAGCTGCTGAGATTACAAAGATCAAAGATTCCATTGAGAAAACAAAGTCAAAGCTTTTCTTCACCCGTGACTGACACTCCCAAGGGTGATGAAATTACTCCTAGTGAGACAGTTGTTCTCCTAGTGAGGTTGTTGTTCAATCTCCTTCTACTTAAGTTACTCTTCCTACTTCTATCGTTGATTCTTCCCCTTAGTGAAGGTTTAAGAAAATGCGAAGTGTTGTTTTGTTGCTTTTTCTTTTATTGGTGGAACACTTGGAAGTTACCCCTGGTACCATTTGGGGTGATGTTTTGGAAGATCTTGCCCCTAATTTGTTTTTGGGGTTTTTGTAAAGATAATTAGGTTGAAACTAAGTTCATAGTTAGTTCTAACCAAGTTATTATGATATTATAAAGTTTTCTGCCCAACCTTTATGACATATTTACTTCGAGTTTCTATTTTACTCTATTAGTGGTTTGCCCTTGCCTTTTTCTATATTAGTTTGGGGCTTTTATTTTCCACTTAACTCTAACGTTTGGGTTTTTATTTTATCCTTTTTAACTTCTTCTTTAAAAATACTTTATTAATTTCGTGACTTTTTGAACAATCACAAGTTATAAAAGGGGGCTCGTTTATGTACGACACTTAATGAAGAAGACGTCTCAACTTCATAATAGTGTAAACATACGAAAGAAGAAATAAGAATACACATGTTTCTTTGAATAATTTTGAAGAAAGTCTTGTATTATTCGTACTTTAAATAATACTTTACATGTATTTAAGTATCATCCATAACTTTTTCGTAACATTTTCTTTACAACAGATTTGTGAAAAATTTCAAAGGTATATCTTGGAAACCCATGACTAAATATTGCCTTTGACCTAACATTCGTAAGATTTTGAAATTTACATCCACGAGTGTATTTTTTATAGATTTGAATCAGGCTTGCACTTTTGGCTCATGACTCTGCTCTGAACTTTCGGATAAGTAGACTTAGCTTGACTTGAATTTTGATTGTTCCGGTCTTCTTTGCCTTCTTTATATATATTATCCCCAAAGTGTTTGAGCTTTGAAGTATGAAATCCCGAGCACTTGATTATTCCTTCCATGTGGTCCTTTTCCTGAAAAATAAAAAATGTACGGGACTCGGAGGCATATATAATTTAGATGATGACTGCTTAACCCTTTATATTTCCATCAGAAATATTGTAACCCTAGACCGAGAATTATGTTGCTTCCGCGTGTCTTTCAGGTCTAATATCATCATTTGGTACGGGCTAGCTTTTTGTCTATCATCTAAAATTGCTAGTATAATTTTAACTGTACAAATTAAAAATTGTAATTAAGGGGTACTTGACCGTTGGTATTTTCTTTCCTTAGAAATATTATTTCTTCAGATGAACAACATTCCAACTCGAGGGTAGAACCTTGCCATTATGATTTCTTACTCATATGCACCTTTTCCAGCGATACCTCGAACCTTGTAAGGTCCTTCCCAATTTGGACTCAACTTCCCTGCATTGGCTGCTCTCATGGATTGAAAAACTTTCTTGAGTACGTAGTCCCCAATCTTGAAGTACCTAAGATGAGCTTTCCGATTATAATATCGTTCAATAATCTATTTTCGCGCAGCCACTGTTATTAAACCCGTTTTTCTCCTTTCTTCAAGCAAATCGATATTTACTCGCATCTCCTCCTCATTTGAGTCATCAATTGCTTGGGTATATCTCGTACTAGGCTCTCCTATTTCAATTGGAATAAAAGCTTCAGATCCGTACACAAGTGAAAATGGTGTCTCTCTCGTACTTATTTTTGCTATTTCTGTAAGCCCACAAGACTCCAGGTAGCACTTCTGGTCACTTCCCTTTAGACTCCTCTAGTCTTTTCTTCAAGTTATTAATAATAACTTTATTTCTTAATTCAGCTTTTCCATTGGCCACAAGGTGATAAGGTATTGATGTAATCCTTTTAATTTGCTAACTTTGAAAGAACTCAGTGATTCGCGCATCTAAGAACTGCGGGCCGTTACACACATAATTTTTTTGGAACCCCAAACCGACATATGATGTTTCGCCAAATGAAGTCTCTGACCTCTTTTTCACGTACCTGTTTGAAGGCACCTGCTTCTACCTACTTAGTAAAATAATTAGTTAGTACTAATAAAAATTGTACCTTTCCTTTGGCTTGTGGTAGTGGACCCACGATATCCATCCTCCACTTCATAAGGGACCATGGTGCAATAACCGAATGTAATAACTCTGATGGTCGATGCATGTTGTTACCATATCTTTGACACTTGTCACATTTGACCACAAAATTTTTGGCTTCTTCTTCCATTTTTGGCCAGTAATACCCTGCTCTAATTAAAGTTTTTACCAGTGATCTTCCACCTGCTTGATTTCTACAATGTTCTTCACGTACTTATCTCATTACCTACTCCATTTGAGAGGGTTCAAGACACCTTGCTAAAGGACCACTGAATATTTTTCGATACAAATTGCCTCGATCCAAACAATAACGGGCAGCCTTTTGACGGAGTGCCTGAGCCTTTTTCTTATCTTTTGGTAATATTCTGTACTGCAAAAAGTTGACGATCTTTTTCTCTAATCCCAGGTTAAATTATTGAAATTTACCTCTTTTTATCTTAGTCAAGTGCCGAATGAAACAAATGTATTACAGATGCATTTTTTTAATTTGTCTCTTCTGTAGCAGATGCGAGATCAGCCAATGCATCTGCCTCGACGTTCTCGTCTCTCGGTATCTACACGATTTTCCAATTGGAACTAACTAAACGAATCTCGTGCCTTTTTCCACATATTACTGCATCCTCGCCTCTCTAACTATATAAGTCCCCTGCATCTGATTAACTACAAGCTGTGAGTCACTTTTAATTATGACCTGCTCTATTCCGAGCTCTCGTGCCAATTCTAAACCTGCAATCACAACTTCATATTCTGCTTCATTATTAGTAGTAGGATGGCACTTTATGGCTTGCCGTATAATTTCTCCCGCATGTGGGATTAGTACAATGCCTAAACGTGCTCCTTTTACATTTGAAGAGCTATCGGTAAATAGGGTCCAAGTACCTGGATTAGACCCGTTAAATGCCTGTAGTTCTTTTTCTCCTTCTGTTACCATCCTTGGGCTAAAGTCTGCCATGAAATCTGCTAAAACTTGTGATTTTATTGCAGTGCTAGGTTGATATGTGATGTCATATTCACTTAGTTCTATGGCTCATTTGGTAACCTACATGATAACTATTGCTTATGCAATATATAACGTAAAGGGGAGGCGGTCACTACAGAAATAGGGTGACATTGAAAATAAGGTCTTAGTTTTCTAGATGTCATAATTAATGCTAAAGCAAGTTTTTCTAAATGAGGATATCGATTTTAGGCATCCAATAAAGACATTCTAACATAATAAATTGGAGATTGTTTACCTTTGTCCTCCCGAACTAATATGCCACTTACCGCCACTTCTGAAACAACGAGGTAGATAAGTAGCCTTTCTTCGTCCTTTGGTTTAGCGAGCAACAGTGGATTTGACAAGTACGCTTTTAAGTTTTTGAACGCTTGTTGACATTCTTCAATCCATTCAAATTGATTTTTCTTTTTCAATACTGAAAAGAACTGAAAACTTTTCTCCAAAGATTTAGAAATAAATCTCCCAAATGTCATTATCCTACTTGTTAACCTATGCACTTCTTTTTTGCTCGTAAGTATACCCGGTATTTCTTCAATAGCTTTAATCTGTGTTGGATTTACTTCAATCCCACAGTTAGAAACAAGGAATCCTCAGAACTTACCTAACGATACGCCAAATGCACATTTATCGGGATTTAACTTCATATTAAATTTGTGGAGAATCTGAAATGCATCTAACAGATGTTGAATATGATCCTCCGCCTGTTGTGATTTGACTGGCATATCATCGATATAAACCTCCATAGTTTTTCCCAGATGTTCCCGAAACATCTTAGTTACTAACCTCTGGTGCGTGGCTCCAATATTCTTTAGCCCAAAAAGCATTACTTTATAATAATAAGTCCCCTGTCTATAATAAAAGAGGTCTTTTTTCTCATCTGAAGGATCCATTTTTATTTGATTATAACCTGAATAAGCATCTAAAAAACTTAATTGTTCGTGTCATGCAGTAGCATCAATTAGTTGATCTATGTGCGGTAATGGAAAAGAATCTTTAGGGCCAGCTTTATTCGAATCAGTATAGTCTACACAAACTCGCTACTTACCATTATTTTTGGGCACCACTATAGTATTAGCTAGTCAATTAGGATATTATACCTCACGGATAAACCCGATTTTTAAAAGCCTTTGTACTTCATCCTAGATGACCTAGTTTTCGAAGGATCCTTGCTTCCCTTTCTTCTGTTTGACAGGCGGATTCAGATCTTCATTTAGCTTATGGGTCATCACCTCCGGTGGTATACCTGTCATATCCGAGTGGGACCAAGCGAAGAAATCTGTGTTGGCTTTTAAAAACTCAATTAACTTACTTTTCATCTTAGGGTTGAGGTTAGTTCCGATATAGACTTTTCTGTCTGGCCAATGCACAAACAACACCACCGCTTCCAGTTCCTTTATTGTTGTTTTGATGTTTTCATTTTCTTTTGGTTCTTAAATAGTACCAGGCCTCGAGTGTACATTCATTTGTCCATCTACAATTGAGGGTGGTGTTGCTATACCCTTAACTGAATTCTGTAATTGCTATTTTTCACATGCAATGACATTTTTCACGCTTGAATCTGCCACTGCGTTAATGCTTCGGGAAGCCTGTTTTCATCACTGATTTGTCTTATTCCCTATTGCGAAGGGAACTTGATTACTCGATGTAAAGTAGATGGAACAACATCCATCTCATGAATCTAAGGTCTGCCAAGAATCATATTGTACGCCATGCCCATATCTATTACTTGAAATTTAGTATCTTTGACTATTCCTTTTGCGAATGTGGTGAGTATTATCTCCCCTTTTGTAACAACGCTCGTGTTGTCAAAACCAGACAGGGTACGTATTTTGGGTACAAATTTATCATTGGCTTGCATCTCGTTCACCACTCTTAGAAGAATGATATTACAGAACTACCTGGATCAATCAAAACTCATTTTACATTAGTATCATGTACAAATAAAGATATTATCAGTGCATCATTGTGTAGGATCAACACGCCATCTGCGTCTGCATCATCAAATGTTTTATTGTCATCTTCCAAAACTTGGCAAACTCACTTCCCGTGGGTAACCATGATTTTTGACACCTTCTTTGCTGCCGTATATGTTACACCGTTGACCTCCCCCCCTCCGCTTATGACATTAACTGTTCTTTTTGGTGATGGTTGGTGATGGAAGTTTTAGTGGCCCCTGCCTATTATTCATATATGCTTGCTTAACTTTCTCACTAAATAATTCGGTTAAGTAATATTGCTATAATAAATGTTCTACTTCACCTTGTAGCAGTCTGCAATCTGCTGTTTTCTAACCGTGGTTATTATGGAACTCACACCAGAAATCGAGGTTTCTCCTGTTCAGGTTTGATCTCATTTCTTTTGGTCATCGCACTTTATCTCCTATGCTTCTTAAAATAGTTACCAACTCGGACGTACGAACATTAAAGCTCTAGCCACCAATCTTAATTTTTGGGCTTCTATTAGTGTCTCTCATATCTCGCACATCTCGCTCCTTTCCGAACCTGGACGACAAACCCGAATCTCTATCCCTTGATCTGGAATCATACCTCGGGTTTTCTTGTTTTGAACGTGAATCCCTTACTGCTGGTCCCATATAATATTCGTACCTATTTTTACCGGACCTTTTTTCAGTTTCTGGCCGCCTTGAATTTACTCTTTCATCTCTCCGGACTGAGTGATAGTGTCTTCTTCTATCCGCAGCTTCGTGTTGTACCTATTGTAAACATCATTCCAAGTTGTTGCTGGAAATTATTATAAAATTTCTTTGAGTCTCCTCGTGGCTTCTGAGCTTTTCTCATTTAAATTGCTTGCAAATGCCACAGCCGCCCAATTGTCAAGTATAGCATAATCCTTTCACGTTGGAACATATCTATGAACTCTCTGAATAACTCTGTATCTCCTTGTTTTATTTTGAAGATGTCTTCCATCCTCTTCTCAACTTTTTGAGCTCCCGAGTATGCTTTTATAAACGAATCTACAAGCTCTGCAAAAGAATCAATAGAGTTTTCAGCTAAAAGAGAATACCATGTTAATGCTCCCTTTGTGAGAGTTTCGCCGGATTTTTTTACCAGTATTGATTTAATCTCTTACTTGGTCAAATCGTTACCCTTTGCGCCAGTTGTAAATGCAGTTACATGATCTTGTGGATCGGTTGTTCCATCGTACTTTGGGATATCGGGCATCTTAAACTTTTTCAAAATAGGTAAAGGAGCGGCGCTTGGATTCCAAGGTTGTTGAGAGTATTTGTCTATATCCACTCCTTTGATTATAGGTGGAACACCAGGTATCTGCTCTATGCGATCTCTCTGCTCCTTGAGCTGTTTATGCAAAGTTAGTACTAAACTTTGTAAATTATAATTAACTGGGATACCTGACCCTCCATCGCGAGATTCACTGGGAGTTCCTCCGCTGCCCAAATTAGCAGGCCCTGAGCGTGGATTCTCTATAGTCGTGGTATTGTTTGGAGGTGGAGTTGGTGGTACAGTTGGCAACTTACTAACAAAAGCTTGAAGAGCATTGCTAACTTGTTCTGGAATTAGCTTTTTTAATGTTGCATCGATAACTTGATCGTCCCCATGTTGGTCATTCGTATGTGATTCAGATCTGTCGGTGTCCCTTCTCGAGATTGTCGATGAGAGTTTCGTGGAGAGGGGATTGGAGTTTCATCTCCGTGTTGATTCTCCTGATTTTGTTGGTTTTGTAGGTTTTGTTGGTTGTTGTCGTTGACATTTGACATGATTTTTTGGCAGAAAAATAGATTTGGAAAGTGAAAAGATTATCATATTCCCAGTAATAGAACAAATTTGTTTAACCAGAAAATAGGAATTTCGATGAAAGCTTATTTTTAGAAGTACTCGGGTTACTGATAATCAAGAAAAGGCATATTCTTGCAATGAGAAAGGAAAATTAGAGTATGAAGTAGCAAAGTGACCAATATAAAGCAAAAGTAAATAATTGTATTCTAGTAAATATCAGAACGTGTCCATACAAATGATATTTTTCTTCCTTATATAATCACCTCTAAGTACAACGTCTTTTTCCCTTTATGATCGAGTCATTATGAGCATTAATGATATTAATGGAACGTTATAATTGGTAATCGTAACTTTTATGAAGATTTTGTAACGTTTGTAATCATTCATGCTCATTAATTGCAGACCAATGAATCTGTCTTTTTTCCTATCTTGGTTCATTCCATCGGTTTCTCTTCAAATTACTAAAGAAACTCGAACAATCGTTTCTTCTCGCCTCTCAAGCGTTTTGCTCGTACCTATTAAGACTCGCGTCTTTTTAAGTACACTTTTCCAGTTGTCATTCTTCTAATGATCCACGTGTCATGCCATGTCATCCACATAATTAATTTCACGTGTAATATTTATTTTTCACAATACAAAAATAGTAGAACATGGGTTGGTGGTCACAAAATATAAATTTTGGTAGGTAATAAGTGATAGATCATGGCGTTAGTAGTTTCATGAATTACATCAAAATAATGATTACTTTTTTGCCAATTTATAACTACTATCACACAAAAAATAATACACTTTTAATATTAAAATGCATTAACACCTACACCTTATAAAGCTCTTTCACTTTTTGCCTTATTTCGGTGGAGAAGTCCATCAAAAGTGTAATATGCAAGCTTTCTTCAAAAACTTACTAGTATAGATTGAAGTCCTGCTCTTTTACTCATATTCCGTCATGGATGTCACTTAAAACAAATGTTAAAAACTACTGACAATAAAGTGGTGGACTGAATCATGACAATGACAGTATCACATATAGTTTGAATTTTTATTACACATGTTATTAAGATCGCTCAATGTGCAACCTTGGACCAACATGATGTAAATTTCAGCATTCAACTATTTGTGAATGTAAAACAAATTGCACAACAAAATACTTGAAGATGTTGGCATATATTGAAGTAAGTTTTAGACGCTAACAATGTTTTTTAAAGTTGTTTAGATCTACGTATGAAGTGGGCAATCTCACTAGTAACAATAAATGTATAGATTTAAATATAATTACATTTCTGGTTAACAACAAATACACACACAAAAATGCGTTAACATTTAGTGGGCGTTTGGATATAAAAATTATAAAATTCCAACAAAAAAAAGTGAAATTATTTTTCAAGTTAAAATGGTATTTTAAAATTAGAGTTGTGTTTGAACATGAATATAATTTTGGATTGTTTTCTAAGTTTTGTGAGTAATCAGAGTTAAATTTAAAAAAACATTTTTATTTAGTTTTTTAAATTTTCGAAAAATATCAAAATTCATTTTCAAGTGAAAATTAAAAATTTTATGGCCAGACACTAATTTTGATTTTTTTTTTTTTTTTTGGAAAAAAGTGAAAAAAATTCTTATATCCAAACGGGCTCTTAGTTAGGATGTTCGGAGCACGAAACCATGCAGATGTATTTTGATCACTTTTAGTTCATATACTTTATTTTTTAATAATACTTTGTAGTATTTGGATTCGTATTATTAATGAATTGGCTATACCTAATAAGTGCATTAATTGATCCATGTTATGAAATAATAAAAGAAGAAGAATATTGTAGAGCAAAGTAGAGAGAAAATTCTTATTGATATGGGATGAATTACAATGGAATAGAACTCTCTATTTATAGGGAGAGGTTGACTTAGCCACCAAGTAATAAACCCTATAATCTCTCTAAATATGAACATTCATCATAAATATAATTCTATTTATAACACTCCCCATGAATGTTTATTCAACAGATAATGTGCCTCGTTAAAACCTTAACTAAAATAAAACCCAGTGGGAAAAAAATTCTAGAAAGGAAAAAGAGTACACATGTTTAGAAATGCGCTTTTTGGTTGCCTCATTAAAAACTTTGCAAGGAAAACCCAGTGGGATAAAACCTTGTAAGGGAAAAAGAGTGCAACACGCATCAACTCCCCCTGATGAGAGCATCAATTCACATCCTTGAGCCTTCGCATCCCAATCTTGTACACTAGCTTCTTGAAGGTTGACGTCGGTAGAGACTTGGTGAACAAATCAGTCCTATTATCACTTGAACGAATTTGTTGCACATTAATATCACCATTCTTTTGAAGATCATGTGTGAAAAATAACTATGGCAAAATGTGTTTTGTCCTATACCCTTTTATGAATCCTCCCTTC
Source organism: Nicotiana glauca (assembly GCA_026770625.1). Taxonomy (NCBI): domain Eukaryota; kingdom Viridiplantae; phylum Streptophyta; class Magnoliopsida; order Solanales; family Solanaceae; genus Nicotiana; species Nicotiana glauca. The sequence continues at coordinate 137,935 of MU752289.1, read as the reverse complement.
AATTGAGCTATGCATGCTGCACTGTCTTCATACAAAATTGTGGGTAACTTATCACATTTCAAACCATATTTGTCTCGAATAAGATGTATTATAGACCTCAACCACACACATTCTCGACTTGCTTCATGAATAGCAATTATCTCAGCATGATTAGGTTAAGTAGCCACAATTGATTGCTTAGTCGATCGCCAAGATATAACAGTGCCTCCACAGGTAAACACATAACCTGTTTGAGATTGAGCCCTGTGTGGATCGGATAAATATCCAACATCAGCATAACCGACAAGATCGAGACTGCAATTGTTTCCATAAAATAAGCCCATATCGGTAGTCCCTTTTAGATACCACAATATGTGTTTGATCCCATTCCAATGTCTCCTTGTGGGAGCAGAGCTATATCTTGCTAAGACATTAACTAAAAAAGTTATGTCAGGCTTTGTAGTATTGGCAAGATACATTAGTGCACCAATTGCACTAAGATATGGTACTTCAGGACCAAGAATTGTATATGCTTCAAGCAATTTAAATCCTTCGGGGATTGTCATATAAGCCATATAATAGACTTTAGATGCATATCAAGTTTTAATGTCATGCTAGGCATATAAGATATTGAAAACTGATTGCATATATCACTGACTTTATACTCTCAAGTATTTGAACTACATGTTCAAAATTGCATTTTTTTCATATGAAACCAATTCTACTTGAATTGTTTCTTCAGACATAAGATCCTCATATATATATTTAGTACTATCATATATGTCGCCGACAAACATTTTATATCAGTTTCAATCTTTTTTAATAAAGACATAACATAGAGATCTCTTCATTTATATTTTCAGGTACCTGAATCTCTCTTGAGATTTTATGAAGTGTTACGTTATGTGATCTTCTAGATCACTTGCCTCCTTTATTATGATCATTTGCTCATCTTCTTTATCACAAAGTTTATTTGAAACTGATTGTCTATATGCTTTAAACGTACCATAGACTTTGTCCTTCTAGGATTTAATAGGAGCATTTGTAATGAGAATATTGTTACTTTCTTTGGGGCAGCAAATGCGTCTGGCATGCTTTGCAATAAATTGCACATGAATTTTCCTTTTATGAACTTCAAGTTCATATTATTTTATTCGGGGATCTAGATGTATAAATGATAATTCATTCCATGTAACTTTTTCTCAACTGTTGTATCTTGTCTCCCCCTCATGTTAGAAAAACGAACTTGTTTTCTCAATTTTGAGAACCCATCTTTGTGTGTTATGGTGTTAATCAAAATATACACTGCACATCAATAATAATGAGATGGAATTATTTGGTTCTTGACCCTGAAACCACTTGTGAGAGGAGAATGTAATATACTTTCGTATATAACCTATATCAAACTGATATAGATAACTTTGTTCTCATAAGCAATAGTTTAGCTATTAAGCGAAGGCACTCAATAAATTATTTTACTAAACCAATTGTGATGTAAACCAGTTTATCAAGATAAACTATCTTGAATAGGAAATCTGGAAATTATGCTCGAAATTAAATTATTGAGCAAGTTACCTCGCACACACCTGCCAGGTTGCGGGTTAATAATAATTGCACATGTAACCATCTCATAGATGCATCTTATGTGGTATACATGGCAGGTGAACGGGCCCATATTCACCTTTGATATTTCCATCATTCATGAGATTCAATCCCAATTTTAGTTGGTATATTAATTAATGAAAACAGAAATATAAGAGAATTCATAAAGAACTTTCTAGTTCTTTAATATTTACCCATGTGATTTCTCTTTTATTTTTGCACATCATACTTAAATTGATATGGCTAAACTGATTATGCCAACTGGATAAATTATCAATATTGATAAAGTTCAGGTTTACACCATGACGTGTGCAATTATCAATAAACTCTAAGTTTATTATGATATGGGGTTTTATATCAATAAACATCCACTTTATTGTGGTATTTTTTTTGTAGTACAAATTTGAGAATAAAGCGGGTAACTTTTCACATAGATATTACCCCGCTACGAGTTGTAGTAATAGAAGATATTAAATCTTTCCTTTATTTATAGCCTCAATACAACCAGTCGCTCTCACGAATACTTTAGAAACTCAATAAACTTCTTTGTGACTTACTACAACACAATACCTTATTGGTGATCAATTGTGTATCTTTAAAATAGTAATAATTATCTCTTCCAGAGCTCTCAATTAATTTAGTACTACCACATATTCATCAGCATCCATATGGTGAATATCTCTTTTAAGGAGAAAGTTATACCATTGTGGTTATGGTCAAAATTATACGCAAGATATGTTTCTTGCATTATTGTTGTCCTTTAATAATCACATTGCCAAAATATTTTGGTGTACAATAGGTACGTGACCAGTGATCATTCATGTCATAATAATAACATTATTTTCTTATATTATCTCAAACCTCCTTCTAGAGGTGAGTGTGGTATATTTACTACCACTAGCACGTTCATATTCTTCCAAGAATGAATATGTATTCATAAATCAGATGTTGTCACATTCACGTCATGAATGGACCATAATCATCTATATGTGCTTAATAAATCTCATGTCAAATCGATGAAAAATATTACTTTCACAGAGTGAAGGATAATTTTGAGAATCCTTATTATTCTCATTATCACAATGATGACGATTATAATTTCGTCTATTGCCACGTCCACATCCATCGATACCTTCACGGTAATAATTTTGTCTTCTTTCAGACTTATCACATATTGCTATCACATTCTCTTAAGGGAATGCGAATGGAGCAAATTCAATGGGACGGGTTTTCACTTCTTGTGCTCACGGTCATACATAACTTTGATCATGGCAAGACATATAAATTTTACCACTTTGAGTGATTATAATTTCTTACTAACTCCATTAGAGTTATAATCAAAATTTATTTTCTTTGCTTGTATTTAAAATCAAAGTATAGAATAGAAGAGAAAAATACGGTAAAATACTTACCTTAAATTCAGAATTTAATCATGAAGGAAGTTCATAGAACAATTGACAATAATTATACTCAATCCCAAAGCTTCTACTCAATTGGTTAGAGTCTCGTGCTGATAAACGTATTATGAAATAATAAAAGAAGAAGAGTATTGTAGAGCAAAGTAGAGAGAGAGGGAATTCTTATTGATATGAGATGAATTACAATGGAATAGAACCCTCTATTTATAGGGAGGGGTTGACTTAGCCACCAAATAATAAACCCTAAAATCTCTCGAAATATGAGCATTCACCATAAATAGAATTCTATTTATAATAATCCCCTAATAAGAGCCCGATATTTGGTTAGAGCTTAAAAGATATTCAAGTCCTTTCATTTATTTATTTGGTTCTTTTGGTATGTTGAGATTTTTCACAATATAAAAATACTCATATTTACACAATGCCTTATGAAAAAAGTTTGTTAAAAAATTATTATGATGTAATCTAGTTTAAAAAAAAAAATCAACTTAGATTACTTCAATCCAAATTAATTTTTACAGATGTCACAATTAAACAAGGATTTAATACTTTCACTTTTTCAATTGGACTTCACTAGTGCTTTTATTATTGTCGTATAGCATTCTTCAGAATCCCTTTGTAATCTGAATCTAAGATAATGATAAGATCAAAGAATTTAGATTTAGATTTCAGAAATTTTTGGAGAATATTTTTGGAAGAATTATTTGTAATTAACATTCGAGAATATATTTTTTGTACATTATTTGTGTTCATATTTGTAACTGTATACGATCAAAATCGGGCTTGGTTAATTTTGTATGGCTAATCAGAACTGGGGTAGCAGACTAAGACTCGGCCCCGTGTTGTATCGAACCATGGCATAAAGATGGATTATTAAGCTCATAAATCAATGACCGATCGAGATCGAGACCAGTCTTGATCGAGATCGAAGCGAAATAGAGACCGAGCGAGATTGAAGGAAGCCTGCTAAATCGAATAACAGAAAGCTGAGATATCCGTGATCAGTCAAGGATCGTGACAAAAATCTCGGCACATAACGAGTCAAGACCGGACATTTAGTCGATCATGGAATTTCCTTCCGTATTTTGAAATTGTACCATAAGTAGAATTCATTTACTATATAAAGAGGGTTCTAATCATTTTGTAAAGGAATTATCATACATTCACGCATAATAAAGCAATACAATACTCTTTCTTTCTTTCTTATGCTCTCTTATTCATCAGTTTATTTCTTATTCCATTACTCTATCCTCGGTCGGTCATAGAGCGATCTAGCTCGAGGGTTGAATTGCATTTCAATACTGGTTTTCGTTACTTTACTATTAATTTCTATTACTAATCACCATATTTATCAACTAGTACTAGGTGAAATTACGTATCCTTAAAATCACTTATATGTTTAATTGTTATCCAATTTTAAGGGTAAACAGTTTGGCGTCCACAGTGGAGCTAAGGATAATACTGATTGCCTGGTATAATTTTCGTAATACACATTAATTTACGCTTGTTCTTTGAAGTGTCTTTGATTTCAGGATCAATATGTCAAACTCCCAAGTAACACCCACACACACAAATAATGGCCTTGGTCTTCATGGCGAGAACCAAAACATAGTCGTCCCAGGAAATGGAGTACCTCCAGCCAACCACGATGGAGCTCCAGCCATGGACCCAATCGACGTCAGCTCCCATATTGCCATTAATGGGAATTTGGGTATCGATCCTGAAAATAGCGTCCGCAGAGATGCTCGAACAGCCGATCAGAACTAACAGAGCGGTGAAAAAGGTGAGATTAGCCTTTGAATGATATTCAAAATATTGCAAACTCAACAAGCTACAATAGCACAACTCCTGAATTAGAATCGTGCACCAAGAAGGATCGAGCTCGATCCATCACAAGAAGTTATTCATATAGCCAAATCGGTGCCAAAGAGATCGAATAGATGAGAATCGGAGACTAATCCTGCTATCGTAAAGATGCTCGAGGAACTGACAAAGCGAATTGAGACTGGGGAAAAGAAGATCGAGGAAAACTATAAGAAAGTGGAAACTTATAATTCTGGGGTCGACCAAATCCCGGGGGCACCTTCGATATTGAAAGGACTAAATTCCATAAAGTTTGTACCAAAACCGTTCCCCCCAAGTGCGACTCCGAAGCCAATCCCCAGGAAGTTCTGTATGCCCGCGATTCTAAAGTATAATAGGATAACTAATCCGAATGAACACGTCACCACGTATACCTGTGCCATCAAAGGTAATGACTTGGAAGATGACGAAATTGATTTCGTATTGCTGAAGAAATTCGGAGAGACTCTATGAAAGGGTGTCATGATATGGTACAATAATTTTTCACCTAATTCTATTGATTCATTTACTATGCTTGGAGATTCCTTTGTAAAGGCATACCCCTGAGCCATTAAGATTGCAATAAGAAAGTCAGACCTATTCAAGGTAAGGTAGAGAGATAACGAGATGCTCAGGGAATTCATATCTTAATTCCAAGCGGAGAGAAAGGATTTGCCACCGGTCACCGACGATTGGGCTATTTAGGCCTTCACTCAAGTTCTCAGTGTTCAGAGTTCCATAGATTCACAACAGTTGAAGAAAAATTTGATCGAGTATCCAGCTGTCACTTGGGTCGATGTACATAATTGATATCAGTCAAAGATTAAGGTCGAGGATGATCAACTAGGAACTCCCTCCAGGTTAGTTTATCCTAACAGACCCGTGGATAGAATCAAGAGGGATATCGATCGAGAGCCAATGTCGAATAGAGATCGATACCAGCCGTACAACGGAGATCGAAGGGGAAGCAGGCCTGGGCAAAATTATACATGGAAGGAGAAGAGAGATGATCAAGGTCAAAGTTCACGGGGACTTGGTACTGAGGGAGGTCGCATTGAACATCCAAAATCCAAATGAAGGTACGACCCCATTTTGATTCTTCACTTGCAGGTTATTGGCAAGGAGCGACACAGAACTTTGGATCTTAAAGCACACGTTGCACTCTTTTTCCCTTGAGACATTTTTGTCCTAATTGGGTTTTTTGGCAAGGTTTTTAATGAGGTAAAAATGGATCGTGCTAATTTAGAATCGAAGGCCGACAACAAATCAATGTCAAAGACAACATTTAGCAGTATCTGAGGTTCCCTACAATAAACCTCGAATACACTGGGGGGGGGGATTTCCTTTGGATTTCAACTTTCTTCCGTGGAAATTACTTCATAATGACGAGGTCTCGATAGGGCCAAACGGTCAAATGAACCGGGTTGTTCGAACCCTGGCTCAAGACATGTATGCATGTGTAATCATTTTTCTCAAGAATAAAGAGAAGTATTTTTCCTTGTAATTATCTCATGTCTTAGAAAAAGTTTTTCTACTTTACAATTCCATGCTTTCAATCAATTATGGGAACGAGCTTAAGAGCCGATCATAACTAGAGTTCGTATATTCACCTCTACACTCTGGGACTGCCGTCTGAAAAATAAAACTCGAATATATTGAACTATTGAGTGTCGAAGGCATAAGACCTTTTAGGCAACCCTCAAATTTTAAAAGGTCGCGACCATTCCCACTCGGGGACTATTATCTTAGGCACGCCTGGATAACTCGGGGGAGCAAGCTCACTTGGCTACACCCGAACCAAAAGGCTACGACCAAATTAATACTGCTCAGAGATGTCCGAATTCTGTAATAAAACAGGCCTTCAAATTCTTTTATAAACTGGTTAAAAGGTCTACCCTGGCAAAACCATAAAAGGCTTCGATAATATCAAGCCTCGAAAACTCTAAATAGTACGACTGGAACTCTCGAACAATTCCTTATTTCATGCTAAGGCATTACAACTTTTGTGAACATGAATAATAAACAAAGTGAAAACTTTGAAAGCCTAAAAGGTTAGAAAAGCCTTATATATATATATATGATTAAATGATCGTTATACAAAGGCCATATCGGCCAAATACAGAGGCCTAAGGGCTACTCTCGCTTTGAGTTCGAGATGTCACTCTTACTCGACTACTAAGCTTAAGTGCTACTCTTACTTCGAGTTCGAGCAAGTCCTCACTTGATCATAAAGCTTAAAGGCTACCTTCATTTCGAGTTTGACCAAGTCCTCACTCGACTACAAAGCCCAAGGGCTGTCTTAACCCGAGTTTGAGAAAATTCTCACTCGGGGACTATCTTTCGAGCCCACGGGCCACCTTATCTCGAGTTTGGGCAAGTCCTCACTCGAGTATAAAGAATAATGGCTACTTTTATAGAGAGTTCTAGCAAGTCCTCAGTCAACTAAAATGCCCAAGGGCTAGCTTAAATCGAGTTCGAGCAAATTCTCACTCGGGGACTACCTATCATGCCCAAGGGCTATCTTATCTCGAGTTTGAGTAAGTCCTCACTCGACCATAAAGCCTAAGGGATACCTTCACTTTGAATTTGAGCAAATCCTCATTTGACTGTATAAGCTTAAGATCTACTCAAACATAAGTTCAAATGGTCATTCGGGGTCCATCGATCAGAAACAGTCGAAGGCAGTAATTATTATCGGTCCTTACCATCTCAAACTTTAGACCTTCAAAAACAACTTCATAATTTTATGCTAAGGTGTTTTGACTCGTACAAAAAGTTAATAGATTCAGAAGCCATGAAAGGAAAATGATTTATATATTCATCAAAAACTTTTTACAAGGGCAACACAGCCCGATGGAAGTTCTTTACAAAAGGACAAAGGGCCTCGACATCCGAACCGACGGGACGTCTCAATGCCCACTTGTCACTGACGTCATGGTCGGGCTTGTCACTTACGTCATCATAAACCGAGGGGAAGCTCGAAAATTCAATTTTTTTCTTGTCATTATACTTTAAAAAATGAGGGGATTATCTATATACAGTCAAAATTGGGCTTGCCTACTTTTGTATTGCTAATCAAAACTGGGGTGGAAGACTAAGCTCGTCCCCACATTGTATCGAACCATGGCACAGAGATGGATTACTAAGCTCATAAATCAATGACTGATCAAGATCGAAACCAGTCTTGATCGATACCGAAGCGAAATAAAGACCGAGAGAGATCGAAGGAAGCCTGCTAAATCGAATAACAGAAAGTCATGATCGAGCAAGGATCGTGCATAAATCTCTGCACGTAACGAGTCAAGACCGGACATTTATCCGATCATGGAATATTCTTTCTTATTTAGAATTGTATGATAAGTAGAACTCCTCTACTATATAAAAGGGGTTCTAATCATTTTGTAAGTGATACATCATACATTCACGCTGTTTACCGTGAAAATGGTAATAACAATTAAAAGATGGGACTATAAAAATATGTGATATATTTTTATGCTAGTCGTTAAGCAGTTGATGCTAGATATATGAGATTTAGAGACAAAATAAAGTTAAAGAGAGTGCTATAATCAAACTGATAAGCCAGTTGTTCGGGCCTCGAGCCTGTCAATTTGGGCCTCGAGGTCGATCTCTTGGCTCGGCTACGAGCTATTGAGGGTAATTGTAATAGGGTTTAACATTTATAAAATAATCAGTAAAGGCTCTTTATGGCGAATGATAAGCAATAAATGAAGAACATATATAAAGATAATAAAAGGAAGCAATAATATCAAGAGAGCATATTAAAGGGCAAAGAGGATGTTCGTGTATATTTCTTGTGGAGTAGCTGGATCAACTGAGAGCCTTTACAAAATGGTACGGATACCCTTTATATAGGAGGAGAATCCTAGCATAGTACAAAATACATTAATTGCTAAAATATGGGATGGGACAAATAGATATGACACTCTGACTAGGGTTTAGAGTAGACCGGCATGCTTTGTCAGTCCTAGCCGCGTACCGTGGGAATTCCCCATTTCCTATCGTGGTCGTGGTCACTGTTGTCCCTAGGTCAGGTGTCGATGAACCCCGAGGGAGGAGGCTCGACCCTAGCCTTGTAGCCTCGAGGCTTTAAAATGACCTTCTGAAACTTAGTGAGGAGAAATTGGACCCCCCGATTTTGCCATTTACAGATAGTCCCCGCATTTCTTAGAGAGGATCGAGAAGAAATGAACTTGACATCCGATTCTTCGAACTTACCTTGATCATGCCGCATTGACGACATCATACTTATAATATCAACCTTTACAATAACCGGGGCATCCCCAAGGACTTGTCTTTTTAGCGTCACTCAATGCACTGCCGATTCACATTATTTAAGGCCATAATATCACCGTCGACTCGTTTTTGATGTTGCATTGATTGCACTTGCCGATCCATCTTCCAAAGGTATTAATAGTGCCATTGGCCATACTATCTCCTATATAAATGGGGTCTTTTCGGTGTTGTCTTCTTGCTCAAGTGACTTCCCATATTTAGCATATCTTCTCTTCTTTCCATCCTTATCTACTGTCGTCTGCCATGTTTGAGGCCCGTGACCTTACAATCGTATGGCGACGTTTTTATCAGCTGTGCCAAGGCCTACCCCCTGGACTTCCCTCAGTCGAGCGAGATTCTGCTGTTTTGTTGTTGTTATTGTTCTGAGATGGTGAGACATGGAAGCCAATCTCTTCCGTCTAGGGAATGCGTTTGGACTATACACCGCTGCTCATAAGGGTGTTTGGACTATAATCCGCCGCTTACCCTCCTACCCCAGCCTGATGCACTACACCCTCTTTGATTTCCTTGAGGGTGGGGTGGTACTATCCATTAACTGTTGAAACCGCTCCGGGGCAAAGTCCCAAGAAGTGGCTTCGCAATAATAACACTAGCGAAATTCATACTAGCCAGAATTTTCACCCGGCCACTTCTTTGCTTCTTTAGGCCTATTATTTGTCACTCTGCTCTTATCCGTCTTCTCCCTTAGGGATATCAGTGTGGAAGGCCGAAATAAGGCTCCCGAGTGAATGATGCTTGGAAGATATTATCTTTGAAGGTGTATTCTCGAGGGGATGATGCCCGAAGGCATTGCTGCCGGAGATGGGCATTCAAAACAGACTAGGCTCTAGGCTTTTATTACATGTGTACCCTTTTGCTTCTTTGCTTCTTTGCTTCTGGTGTAACGACCCCTTGTCGGCTTTTGTAATCATATGTAAGGACCCTGGAGCCTGTCTTCTTTTTGATGGAGATCCTCAAGGTCGGGTACCACCTGGGGATTGGCGACGTCGTCGGCTCCCTGGAGCCTATCATCTTTTTTATGGAGATCCTCGAGGTCGGGTACCACCCTAGGATTGGCGATGATTCTATTGGCTTTTTGGAGCCTAACTTATCTTAGATGGAGATCCTCGAGGTCGTGTACCACCTCAGGATTGGCGAAGATGCCGTTTCTTTCCATAAATAGGGTCGCTTCTACTCCTTTGGAGATCCTACTTTTTTAGATAGTTATCCTTTCGTTTCGGCGTTGAGCCCTTTATTATCTCATCACTAAAGTATTTGTACTAGTGTCTGTTTCAGTTTTCTAGTCTTGCCATAGCCATGATATCTACATCGGGGTCTGTTAGGCAAAGAAGGGAGAGTTCCACACTTGATGCTCAGGATCAATGAGAGCTTACCTCGAAGATTACTTCCTTGATAGGAGAGGAGCACCTTGAGTTAGTGAGGAGAGACTGCGGATGGGGGGAGAGAGTAGTGTTGCAGACACTTTCCCCGGATGAGGACATCTCGGATCATGTTGATGGATTCCTGAATGTGTATACTTATCCTTTCATACTAGGCTCCCTTGATAGGGTTGTGCTTGACTTCTGTTTAAAGTATTGGGTTACCTTGGCACAGATCCACCCACCATTTTGGCAAATAGTGTTGATGATGAGGTATTTTGCGGAGAAGGCGGGGCTTGAATTCATGCTCAACCATCTTATTTGGCTGTACCGGCCCTTTCACCATCGAGGTCCGCTAACTTTGCGGTGCCGATCGACCACGCCCTTCGTTGTTGACAATGAGGAAGGTGAAGATCGAGAATGGATGATTCAATTTGTCCGGGTCCAGACTGCTGACGTTATCCCTTTTCCCTAGGGAATGGAACTACACACGTAAGTGGTACATCCTGTGCCTTTTCAAATTTGTTTATGGCGAAGGCTAGTTTTTGTAACCGCATTTTTCCTTCTCTGTAGTGGTTTTATGGGCGTCGGGCAATGTTCTTGATCTGCCTGGTTGGGTTCGGAACTTGGCGACCCACACGACTTGTGAGGAACGCAAGTGGCGAGCTTCATCTCGGGGCAAATGGTAAGCAAAACATCACGATATGTGCTTGTGCTACTTTTTCCTTTCCCTTCATTTGTTCGGAGAGATTCTTTCCCTTTCTGCGTATTAATCCAGCTACCATAGGTATCAGAGAGTTTTTTTGAGGTGAGGTCGTGCTCCTCTATAGAAGGGGAGGGGTTGCCAGCTCTCGAGCGAAAGAATAATAATAAAAAGCGGGATATGCCTTTACAGGGCAACGACGCTCGGAGTAAGGCAAAACGTGGCCGGGGCTTCGAGACAAAAACATCGTCTGAGCATGCCGTGCCCGTGGCTCCTGATTCTGGAAAGGTGGTTTCTCCGAGCGACAGTGCCTCGACCAAAGGTAATTCTTCTAGAGTTGAGGGAGCTAGATTCACAGATGTGCACTCGGCCTTCGAGGAAGTCTGACGGCTTCACTTCAAGGTAAGTTATGATATAGGCCTTTTAAACCCCGCGTCTTCCTTTCCTCATCGGGTTTCCTTTTGCAGGCCTTTGACAGGATTAGATCTGAGTTGCTCTATTATGAAGCCAAGCTCTGGAAAGTTCTGGATGAGGATAGATCTCTTAGGCTCCTTTGTAAGGAAAAGGAAGTCGAGTTGGCACACTTGCGATATGAGGCGAGCCAGAGCTTGAATTATGAGAGCTACTTGATAGAGCAGGTAGTTTTCCCTTCCTGGGTGAGTATTCATTCCGCCTTATCTTCTGAGGCTAACATTTCATCTATCCCAGTTGTAGAAAAAGACGGAAGGCCTGGAACATCTTCGAGATGAAGCCGATCGAGCCAAGGGTGACTGCAACGAGCTAAGAGCTCGGGCAGAGGTTCAGGTTTCAGAAAGGGTATTTTTGCCAAAGTTCATGCCTTCGAGGTTCAACTCCTCTTGGCTCGTGACAGTGCTTTTATTCAAGCGGACATGATAACGAAGCTCGAATCCGAGCTTTCGAATGTCAGGGCTGAGATCGTTGATGCTCGGGCCGGAGCCATACTGAGTCGAACTAAGGCTGATCAGGAGATGGCAATTTATTTCAAGGACGTTACTGATGATTAAGCCAAGTTGAGAAGGATCCTCGATCGTGAAGAGAGGATCAAAGAATATGCTCGTTGCAAGTCTCGAAGAAAGATTCTCGAGAAGGTTCGCGCTAGGGTTTTTATTCTCCTAGAAGAGTTGGCGCGAGCGATGGTGGATGAGCGTGATGCTCGGTTACTTCAGTTCGACACAGAGAAAAGTGAATATGAGGACGGCAGGCCGTAGCTCCGGGGGGAGGGCATAGATTTTGCCATTTTATATGTAGCATTTTCAGAGCATGTTTGTAGATGGAGACTGTGTTTTTTTGCATTTGCGTATAGAAAAGAACCTTGTGGATTAACTTCTTCTGTACCTCTCTCTCTGTCTCGGATTTTTCTAGGTGAACTGTCCTCGGAGTTGGTGAGAATATTTAGATTTGTGATATGGCCCTGGGGCTCATTAGGCTGGCCCGTGGGCTCTTACGCACTTGGTCGATGTGACCTTTAGTCCAAACTAGCGTTTGAGCTCCTATGCTTTTGTTCAACTATTTTGGTTTTAGTCTCCAAGTCGGGTTACGACTCGATCTCATTTGACCCTCAATCTTTCATGTTTGCATGGGCTGGCGACAATGGCTCTTATGCCTTTGATCGAAGCGATCTTTTATGTGCGTGGCCCTGAGGCTCGTTAGGCTGGAGACAATGGCTCTTACGCTTTGCCCTTAGGCATATGTAGTTAAATATTTTGGGTTCCGTCTCTGAATTGGGTTATGACTCGGTCTCATTTGACCCTCAAGCTTTTATGTTTGCATGGGCTGGCGATAATGGCTCTTACACCTTTTTAATCGAAGCGATCTTTTATGTGGGATGGCGACTATGGCTCTTACGCCTTGGGTCGAAGCGACCTTTTATGTGTGTGGCCCTGAGGCTCATTAGGCTGGCGACATTGGCTCTTATGCCTTTGACTGAAGCAATCTTTTATGCGGGATGGCGACTATGGCTCTTACGCCTTGGGTCGAAGTGGCCTTTTATGCGCGCTGGTGACTATGGCTCTTATGCCTTGGGTCAAAGCAACCTTTTATGTGTGTGGCCCTGAGGCTGATTAGGCTGGCGACAATGGCTCTTACACTTCGCTCTTAGGCGTATTTAGTTAACTATTTTGGGTTCTGTCTCCGAATCGAGTTACGACTCGAGCTCATTGACCCTCAAGTTTTGTATTTGTGCAGGCTGGTGACAATGACTCTTAGGCCTTGGTTCAAAGCAATCTTTTATGTGGGCTTTATTTTTCCCTCGATAAGGATTTTTGAGATAGTGTTTGCCCGGCTCTTCAATGGCTTAAAAAGCCTCAATTATAAGTTGTGATATGGCGATAATCGAGGACCTCGGGAGGTTTAGGCTCGAAGGTTGAGTATCTTGAAGCCGATATTTAGGAGCTGACATGGTCGAAGCCTTTTTGCCTGTATCAAGGGTAGCATGTATAACCGATTCTTTTCGAAGTAGATTCGAAGTAATTGGAGGCCTGTAATTTTGTAGAGACGGTCGGGCGTCCCCGAGTCGCATTAGTTTGGCTGGTATAGCCGAATGACCGTAGTCATTTGTGCTTGGCCGGAGCCATTTTGGTCCCGAGTGAAGTAGTTTAGGTGTCTATATCGAGGGTATGCCTTTTTAGGGGTCTTACAAGTTCGATATATAGCCCAAATTTCGGGATCGAGTTTATGCCTGTAGTAAGGTCTTACAAATTTTTCATGCCTTTGAGGTTTTACAGTTTTGGATAATTGGTACAAGTATTGTTCATGCCTTGCTTGAGGGTTTACAGGTATTGTTGTTGCCTTATGTAGGTCTTACAAGACTGAGTCTATCCGCTTGGGATCTTATGGCCTCGGGTCTTATTGCCTCATTGAGGGCTTACAATTTCGGAAATCCTAACCTTGAGGTCATGCATTTTTTTGAGAGATGCCAGTCCCCGAGTATTCGGTCACTTTCGGCCTTAGAGACGTTTTGTGATTTTTATGTTGCCTCGTAGAGGGCTTATGAGTTTGGAGTCCTGACCCGGAGGTCGTTCAGGTGTTGAATTGTTGACGCCAGTCCCTGAGCGTTCGGGACATTTTGATGGAGAAATTGTTTTTGTGAAAATGCTGAGTTTCCTTTGGGGTATGAGATGCCTCCATAAAGTTATTCTTTGATTACATGATAAAAATACATATGTCTCCACCGTCGGGGGCCTGGCTATACGGTCACGGTTCATCCGACCGTTTTGCCCGGTACATCATTCTCCTATTAGGATCCCATTTGGCGTTTCTTGGCTTTTCCAAGTGGATGGTCTTCCGAGGGGATGCCCCCAGTGTTTGAGGTTGATTGCCAAAGAAGCCTCGAACACTTGTCGGATCTTTCTTACGCAGCATATAGCGGTTGCGTTGTTAAAAACCTTGCCAGTAAAACCCTTCTCGAGATGAAACCCGGCCGGGGGAAAAGAGTACAATGCATGTTTTTGAAACCTAAGGCCTTCGGGTTGGGATAAGCTTTGTTTGTTTCGATCGGGTGCCTGCATGAGGGTCAGTATGAAATATAAGATGAAAGGGGAGACGATTATACCTTGGTATGGGATGTGTCAGCGATGTTTCGAGGTCCGATTTGTCCCAGTAGTTTGTGATGAGGACGCGGTACGGTCCTTTGCTTTGTTTAATTGGACCTAATTGGAGATGTAGTTTGACTATACTTCGGCCCTTTTGTGAGTGGAGGTATTGGTACTGGTGCCACTTCGTGCACCGCGAACATTTCCCTTGCCGCATGTTGTTCCTCGTAGACAGTTTTGATCTCATCCTTTGTCAGGAAATTCATCATTTGGTGGAGGGTGGATGGTACTGCTCTCATGAAGTGTATCCACGGTTGTCCGAACAAGGTGTTGTACCTCATGTCTCCTTCGATGACATGGAATTTGACATTTTGCATTGTGCTGGCCACGCTGACTGGGAGGGTGATTTCTCCTTTAGTTATTTCAAGCGCCATGTTAAATCTGTTGAGGACTCGAGTGGCGGGCACGATTTAGTCAAGCACTCCGAGCTGCTCTATTACCTTCGACCTGATAATGGCCGAGCTACCTGGGTCCACGAGTACACATTTTATTTGGAATGTATCTACGAGGAAAGAGATTACCAGTGCATCGTTGTGAGGTTGAGACAAGGTCTTAGTGTCTTCTTTGCTGAATGTGAGGGCATCTTTGGGTATTTATCCCCGGGTTCGCTTTTCTCCGGTGATGGATATTTTTTCCTTCTCATCACAGGTTCCTGGGGAGCATCCACGCCTCCCAAGATCATGTGTATAACATGTTGTGGCTCATTTATTTTGTTATTCTTGGCCGCCTCTCTTTCCCGGAACTAGTTTTTAGCCCGATCTCTTAAGAATTCTCGGAAGTGACCTTTATTGAGTAGACTGGCTACTTCCTCCCAGAGCTTGTGACAATCCTCGATCCTGTGGCCATGCGTGTTGTGAAATTCGCATACTAAATTATGATTCCTTTGCGAAGTATCTGGTTGTACAGGTCTGGGCCACCCGACGTCTCTGATTTTGCTGATGGCGAACACGATGTCTGATACATCAACGTTTAAGTTATATTATGATAAGCGAGGTGCCTCTGTTGGCCTCGCGTTTCTATCGAACCCGAGTCTGTTGATGAGTCCCCAAAGATTCTGTCCTCAGTTCATCAGTCGATCATTGCGAGATGGGTGGCTCCTCGGGGCGCTCCTTCTGTCCTTGGTGTATGGCTGATATCTTTCTTTATTTGGATTCGTCTCCTTTGCCAGAAGCCTTCTTGGGTATACTGAGCCCGATGGGGCACCTAATTAGTCATCCTCGACCGTGATCTTTGACTGGTATCGATTGTGGACGTCTGACCAGGTCGCAGCGGGATACTCGACCAAATTCTGTTTCATCTTCTTGGAAGCCACTGAGCTTCGTTCTTTCAGCCCTTGAGTGAAGGCCTTCACTGACCAGTCATTAAAGATTGGTGGTAGTTCCATTCGTTCCACTTGAAAGCGAGATAAAAACTCTCACATCATTTCGTTCTCCCTCTGCTTGATCTTGAACACGTCAGATTTCCTTATTGCTACTTTGATGGCACCTGCGTGTGGCTTTATGAAGGAGTCCGCCAACATGGCAAACGAGTCTATAGAGTTTGGAGCTAGATTGTGATACCACATCATGACCCCCTTCGAGAGCGTTTCCCCAAACTTTTTAGTAAGACAAACTCAATCTCGTCGTCCTTTATGTCGTTGTCTTTCACTGCGCAAGTGTAAGCATTAACATGTTCATTGGGGTCTGAGGTCCCATTGTATTTTGGGAGTTCTGGCATTCTGAACTTCTTTGGAATGGGTTTCGGGGCCGCTTCCTCTGGGAACGGCCTTTGTATGAACTTTTTTGAATCCACACCTTTTAGGACCGGGGGAGCACCCGAAATTTGGTCGACCCTCGAGTAGTAGGTATCGACCTTCTTGTCGTTGGTTTCCATCATTTTCTCGCACGATTCGATCCTTCTGGTGAGGTCTTCGAGCATCTTCACGATGACAGAATCAGCTATCGACCCGTTATTGCTCGATCTCTCCAACACCTGTTCGGCCGGGGGAGCGATCTCCAGTGCTACCATGCTAGGGGTTTTCTGGTGACTTTGCAGTTGAGCAATAGCCAGCTGTTATGCCTGCAACATTTCAAAAATAACATGAAGGCTAACCTCCCATTTTTCCTTGGTTGGGGTTTACTGAGCCTCTTGTGGGTCTCCTTGGTGCACACTCTTGTTGGTGTATGAGCTTATATCGACCTATTGGGCGTCGCGTGAACCTATGTCGACTGGAATTAGTCCTGGCGCTTTCTCGAGGTTTCGCGGTGGCACACCAACATTTGGAGCAGCCACACCGTTCTCTCCATGGTTTTCAAGATTGTCATTTTCGATTCTATTTACCGAGCTAGGCATTTTGACCTGAAATCGAAGATCTTGGACAAGAAAAAGCGTGAAAGATAACTTGCGTTATGTAATGAAACCATCAAGAAAATAATCACTATTATTTTTAGCCCCACGATGGGCGCCAAACTATTTACTGTGAAAATGGTAATAATAATTAAATTTGTTGATGGGACTCTAAAAATACGTGATCTATTTTTGTTAGTTGTTAAGCAGTTGATGCTAGATATATAAGATTTAGAGGCAAAATAAAATTAAGGAGAGAGCTATAATCAAACCGAGAAGCTAGTTATTCGGGGCCTCGAGCCTGTCAATTCGGGCCTCGAGGTCGATCTCTTGGCTCGGCTACGAGCTATCAAGGGTAATCGTGATAGGGCTTAACAGTTATAAAATAATCAGTGAAGGCTCTTTATGGCCAATGATAAGAAATAAATGAAGAACAAATATGAAGATAATAAAAGGAAGCAATGATATCAAGAGAGTATATTAGAGAGCAAAGAGGATGTTCGTGTATATTTCTTGTGGAGTAGCTGGAGCAACCGAGAGCCTTTATAAAATAGTAAGAATCCCCTCTATATAGGAAAGGAATTCTAACATAGTAGAAAATACATTAATTTCTAAGATATGGGGATGGGACAACTAGATATGATACTATGACTAGGGTTTAGAGTAGACCGGCAGGCTTTGTCAGTCCTAGCTGTGTACCTTTGGAATTTTCCATTTCCTATCGTGGTCGTGGTCACTGTTGTCCCTAGGTCGGGTGTCAACGAACCCCAGGGGAGGAGGCTCGGCCCTAGCCTTGTAGCCTCGAGGCTTCGAAATGACCTTCTGAAATGCCTTAATGACAAGAAATTGAACCCCGCGATTTCGCCATATACACACGCATAATAAAGCAATACAATACTCTTTCTTTCTTATGCTCTCTTGTTCATAAGTTTATTTCTTATTCCATAACTCTATTCTCAGTTGGTCAAACGGCGATCTAGATCGAGGGCTGAATTACATTTCAATACTGGTTTGCGTTACTTTACTGTTAATTTCTATTATTAATCATCATATGTATCAACTAGTACTAGGTGAAATCACGTATCCTTAAAATCACTTATATGTTTATTTGTTATCCGATTTTAAGGGTAAACAGTAACAACCTACATTTTAATTTTTTTTAATGCAAACAAAAAAGTAATTTGACTTCCAGAAAGGAATATTTGCTTACTAAATAAAGGTGCTTTAGTTTTTATCTTAGAGAAAACGTGCACCCTGACCTTCTTAAAATCACTAATGTAAGATACTGTGTTTGGTTAACAATACAGGATTAGAACATGTTACCATCAAATATATGATTGAAGTATAGATATTCGTGGATTTTGCCCAAAGACTCAAACTATATGATATTTTTAAAACTTAAGCTAGTTTAGAGTAACTATTGTACTACGAGTATACGACATAAATAGGCTATGAATATCAGTATGTGCAAAGGAGTCCAATATAATCAGTAGCTTCTACTAGCATTTGATATATTTAGTTCCATTGGGAGATAGTGTATTTCATTATTGGAAGGGAATTAAATGTCTTAAAGTTACCAAAACACACGCTACAATTTTAAGGATGGGTATACTATTTCACTTAGGCATGTGCGAAAATTTGAGAATGTAATTTTTTTTTGTTGTAGTGCTATCAAAATATAGCGGCGACTTGGCTGCGGTGTGTTATGCGGCGATTAAAAAGCCCCAACAAAATAATTATCCTTCCCAAAATGATACGTTAACTTCAACAAATTCAACTAAAAGATCTTATATAAATAATCAACGTCAGCATATGGATCTTACAGACTTTGGCCATTAGTAATAGATATAATAGACGGATAGGTATTTTACTTGTTCGGTTTTGACATCCCAAGCCCTTTTACTTTTCGAAGTTTCAATTAAACAATGAACTCGACCAAAACATAAATTTTGAACCCTCTAACTGTTGGTCAAGCTTATGTGGCATTTGTTTTGCTGAGTCGATAAAGGGCATGATTACACCCTTATAAAAATAAGTGAAAGTATTAATATTTATTGTGAAAAATTGGGGTTAACTAGCACACAATCACACACAAAGAAAATAGAGAAGAAAAATTAATCCAAGGATTTAACGAGGTTCGGCTAAGCCAAATCCTCGGGACAGAAGCAGATAGAATTTTCTATTATCAATGAGACGAAAAGCACAATACAATCTATAAAATCCCCAACTACAATCCCATATATAGATCCCAAATGGTCCCAAATCTATAAGAGAAAGGTTTCCCAATTTGATAAGGATAATAAGTTCTCCTTTCCCAAATCAATTAGGACAATAGATTTTCCCAAACCTATAGGGAGTATGAGTTTTCTAAAAATACAAAAAAATAATTCAAGCCACAAATAACAAATCTTCCTATTGGCTTGAATTCTCTTCATCAACAGGAACAACGTCTCTTTACCTTGCCCTTAGCCCTCATAAGAGCTTTATCCATTTTCGCACACATCAACCAAGTCTAGGCAATGCCTAAACTTGTTAAGAGACTCAATCTCTTCAGCCATAGCATTAATCCATCGATTTGGTTATGTACTAGAAATAGCTTCTGGATAGCTATAACACTCAAACACATCAACGGTCTCTGCAACTGCCAAAGGAAATCTCATAGGATTCATATATCCAAAAAGATTCTCATCAACTACGTTTGCAAACCTTTACGGTCGGCTAGTCACTCGCTTCTCCCTGCCTGTTGCAATGCTATATGGTTGATGTTTTACAAGTGCATTAATATTATAATCTTGATTAATATTTTGCACATCCTCCACTTCCTCTATATTAGAACTACTGGGTTGAGCTAGTGGATATTCAATTTCTAGCTCTATGCGATCACTGACACCAGAATATATTTCTGATATTACCTTCTCCCTCTGACTGTCCAGTGAGACAGATTCATTGAATGTTACATCCCTACTGATAATTAGTCCTAGAGTCTTTTGATCAATGCATCACAACTTATAAACTTTCACTGTAGTTGCATACACTAGAAATATGTACTTCTTTGCCCTCGGCTCAAGTTTTCCATTACTCACATGAGCATACGCAAGATAACCACATATCCTTAAATTTGAATAATCAACAAGCAAACCAGACCGTACCTCAAAAAGAATTTTGAAGTTAATAATTATAGATGGAGATTTGTTAACCAAATAACAAGTTGTATTGGTTTCTTGAGCCCAAAAATCCTTGCTAACACATGAGCGTGAAAAACATGCTTCGTGCTTTATCACAAAGAATTCTGTTTATACGTTCTGCAACACCATTCTGTTGTGGTGTTTCGACACAAGTACAGTGTCTCACTATGTCCTCTCTATTGCATAAATTATTGAAGTCAGAATTGTAAAATTCCAACCCATTTTCAGTCCGAAGGCGTTTAACTCTTTTTTTCGTCTGCCTCTCAACCATTGTCTTCCATTTAACAAATGTCAGAAACGCCCCATCTTTTATTTAGAAAATACACCCACACCATCTTTGAGTAATCATCAATCAAAGTCATAAAATACCTGGCACCACTCTTGGAGGGAACTCGGTTTGGACCCCACAAGTCTGAATGTATATAATCGAACTTGTCTCTGATCTTGTGCTCTGCCTTCTTGCTGAATTTTACCCTTGTCTATTTTTTAAAAATACAATGCTCACAAAAATTCAAAACTTGATTTGTACCTATCCAACAAATTTTCCTTGCTTAACAAAGACAATTTCTTGTCACTCATATGACTAAGTCGCAAGTGCTACAATCGAGATATATTTAGATCACTTTTTTCAGAAGCTACAACAGCTTCCCCTTCAGCTATACTGGCCTAAATATGATACGATTTAGATGCAGTTTACACTTCATGAATACCATGGAGCCTTTACACGTTAAATATTCAATTCTCGGAGTGATACTTATACCTTTGATCATCCAAAGTCAAAAGGGAAATCAAATTTCTATTTATCTGAGGAACATACCAACACTCAATGATTTTGATAGTTCTATCAAACATTCTTAATCAGATATTGACAATTCCCCATGCTGTAAAGGATTATCATCTCCCATGTAGACAGACTCACTCATCTGCTTATAAATTACAAATCAGTTCTTGTGTGGACATATGTGGAAAGTAGTACCAGAATCAAGAACCCAGGAATTTTGTCCATGACTAAAACTCACAGTATAAACTTCCCCTACATGGTTACTATCATCATAATTATTGATAGTGTCAACAATATTTTCAGAATTATCTATTTTTTGCTTCCCTCTTTTCTCTTTCAGCTTAGGACAATTTCTCTTATAGTGACCTTGCTCCCCGTACTCATAATAATTTTTCTTTTTTGCCCTAGACTTCGATCTGGCAGTTGAATTTTTTCTATTAAAATCCTTTAGTTGTGTTCTTCTTTTACTCACAAGACCCTCGTCCTCAATTATGTTATCTGGAAAGCTCTTTTTTAGATCTTTAGATTTTTCTGTGTTACTAGCATCTTCCAGTGAAATATTGTCTTTCCCATGTAGCAACGTATCGGCAAAAGTATCATAAGACGGTGGTAAAGAATATAACACAATCAAGACCTGATCCTCATTCTCAATTTTGATATCCACGTTCTTCAGGTCCATTATAATTGAATTAAACTAATCAAGTTGATTTTAAATAGTTGTACCTTTGTTCATACATGAATTGTATAACCTCTTTTTTAGATAGAGGCAGTTTGTCAGTGATTTCTTAAAATATAGATCTTTCAGCTTCTTTCATGCTATTGCTATAGAAGTTTCTTAAAAAAATTCGCAAAGAACGCTATCTGTAACGCTCATGAAGATCGCACTCAAAGCTCTCTCCTTCGGGTCTACCTTTTCTATCTCTTTCATCTCTTCAGAAAAATCCTCATCAACTGTCTTCCATAACCCGTGTAACACCAAGGACGATTTCATCTTAATTTTACATAGACTGAAACTAGAACCCCCAGTTAAATTTCTCGACATCGTACTTTATTGATGATGATAAAGATATCTTAACCTTAAATTATATGTAAAAATCTAAACATTGCCCTGATACTAATTATTGTGGAAGATTATTGGTTAACTAGCACACAATCACGCATAAAGTAAATAGAGAAGAAAAATCAATATAAGGATTTAATGAGGTTAAGCTACGCATAATTCTCAGGTTAGAATCAGAGAGAGTTTTTCACTATGAATGAGAAGAAAAGAATAATATAATCTATAAAATTCCCAATTACAACCCCTATATATAGATCCCAAATAATCCCAAACCTATAAGAAAAAGATTTCTCATTTTGACAAGAAAAATAAATTTTTCTTTCCCAAATCTATTAGGACAAAGGGCTTTCCCAAACCTCTAGGGATTATTTTCTAAGAATACAAGAAAGTAATTCAAGCCGCAAATAAAAAATCTTTCCTTTGGCTTGAATTCT